>WNWK01053211.1:0-11942 GCA_009830355.1 Cherax destructor
AAATAGAATTTCTACTGCAATTGAAATTTATGGAAAAAGTTAGCAAAATTTTATGATTTTCTTTTAGGAAGCTTACTCATAGGTGGATTTTATCTAAAAAAATAGTTTTTCAGAAAATCCTTCAAAATGCCTTAAATTGTCAAAAAATGCAATAAAATCAAGTTTTATAGCATTTTTGAATATATATTAATTATTTACATATTTTTTAAAGATCCCATTAAAAATCTATAAAAATCAATATTTTTATAGAATATTTCATATTATTTTCCCAAAATACATGAAACAATAAAAAGCTCAGAAAAATGTGCTAAAATCGTATTTTATTGCATATTTAGACGTTTTAGAACGGTTTGAGTGCTCTTCTGGCAAAACTCATTTTTTAGCTAAAATACTTAGATTATCACACTTTTAAATAGAATTTCTACTGCAATTTAAATTTATGGGAAAATTAGGCAAAATTTTAAAATTTTCTTTTAGGAAGCTTACTCAGGTATATTTTATCTAAAAAAAAAAATTTTCAGAAAATCCTTGAAAATGCCTTTAACCGTCAAAAAATGCAATAAAATCAAGTTTTATAGCATTTTTGAATATTTATTAATTATTTACATATTTTAAAAAAATCCCATTAAAAATCTATAAAAATCAATATTTTTATAAAGTATTTCATATTATTTTAGAAAAATACATGAAATAATAAAAAGCTCAGAAAAATGTGCTAAAATCGTATTTTATTGCATATTTCGACGTTTTAGAGCGGTTTGAGTGCTTTTCTGGCAAAACTCATTTTTTAGCTAAAATAACTAGATTTTCAAACTTTTAAATAGAATTTCTACTGCAATTGAAATTTATGGGAAAAGTTAGCAAAATTTTATGATTCTCTTTTAGGAATCTTACTCATAGGTGGATTTTATCTAAAAAAATATAGTTTTTCAGAAAATCCTTGAAAATGCCTTTAACCGTCAAAAAATGCAATAAAATCAAGTTTTATAGCATTTTTGAATATTTATTAATTATTTACATATTTTAAAAAATCCCATTAAAAATCTATAAAAATTAATATTTTTATAGAATATTTCATATTATTTTCGAAAAATACATGAAACATTAAAAAGCTCAGAAAAATGTGCTAAAATTTTATTTTATTGCATATTTCGACGTTTTAGAGCGGTTTGAGTGCTTTACTGGCAAAACTCATTTTTTAGCTAAAATACCTAGATTTTCAAACTTTTAAATAGAATTTCGACTGCAATGAAATTTATGGAAAAAGTTAGCAAAATTTTATGATTTTCTTTTAGGAAGCTTACTCATAGGTGGATTTTATCTAAAAAAAAATAGTTTTTCAGAAAATCCTTCAAAATGCTTTAAATCGTCAAAAAATGCAATAAAATCAAGTTTTATAGCATTTTTGAATATTTAATTATTATTTACATATTTTTAATAAATCCCATTAAAAATCTATAAAAATTAATATTTTTATAGAATATTTCATATTATTTTCGTAAAATACATGAAACATTAAAAAGCTCAGAAAAATGTGCTAAAATCGTATTTTATTGCATATTTCGACGTTTTAGAGCGGTTTGAGTGCTTTTCTGGCAAAGCTCATTTTTTAGCTAAAATACTTAGATTATCACACTTTTAAATAGAATTTCTACTGCAATTGAAATTGATGGGAAATGTAAGCAAAATTTTATGATTTTCTTTTAGGAAGCTTACTCATAGGTATATCGAATCGAATCGAATCGATATGGCCGAAGAATCGACGAGATGGGGAAGGAAGAAGGAAGGGGAAGGATGGAAATGCTGGAAAAGGATGGGATGGTGAAGGAGAGGAGGATGTGAAGATCAGTGGCCCAACCACTGTGGAGCAAGTGGTACTGACGTACTGCAGGTCTTGATGGCGAGTAATCAGGAACAGCAGGGTGGCACCTTGAAAGGTGCGGTGATGGCAGAGGCAGGCAGGCAGGCAGGGAAGGTCAGCAGTCAAGTGTTGAGTCTTCAATTAATCAGTTTTCCGTTTTCAAATGAGTTGTACTGCTTACGTGTGAGGTGATCCACCTGAAATTGAACGTCGCTTTTATGGTTGGCGAGGGCGATGAGTACTACATGGAAGGGAAAGAGAACGTCAGTACAGACGAACTTGGCAGTCCCATCTTTAAGTCGCTGGTGAAGTTCAGAAGCAAACATTTGGTCATTAAACTGACGAGTTGTGTAGAACCGAAGACTAGAGAGTGGAGATTTGTACGTGGCAGCAGAGGCGGTGGAGGCAGCAGAGGCGGTGGAAGGCAAGGTCGGTGATTGGTCCGTGGCAGTAGTAGTTGAATGCTTCTCATTGGTGGGAGTTGGCTGTATCTCCACGGGTGAGGAGGCAGCTGATTGGTTCTTGGTAGTGGTGGTAGCGCGAGGTGGAGGTGAACTCTCATTGGTGGAGGCCGTATTAGAACACGTGTCATCTTCAAGCAGCAATTCTTGCAAGTCATCTGGTGCAGCAAAACTGACGACTTTTGGAATTATCTTTAAAATCTCAGCTGAAGGAGGACTTGTTGGGAAGTTGAATGCTGGCATGTTGTTGAGGGCAAGAAGTTCGTTTATCGATGTGTTGAAGGATCCTGGTTTAGCTGCGTTGTTCATGTGAGCAAACATCATGCAGTAATAAATCTTCGTGGAGATGTCGTCAGGCAGAGGCGAGGTGGGTGGTGGTGGTGGTGGTGGTGGTGCAGGCTGCTGAGTGGCTTGCAGGATCTTGGTAGTAGTAGACTGGAGTTTAGCTATTGCAGCATAAGTTGGAGAGTTGCCTGGTGTTTTCTTAAGGTCTTCCTTTAATTTCTTGGAAAGGATCTCCTTTCGAACAGGACATTTGGCTGCCAGAGTATGATGATCACTTTTACAGTTGATGCAGGTAGGAGCAGTAGTGGAGGTGCAGGAACGAAAGTCGTGACCTTCAGACCCACAAGTGGAACATATTTTCTTGTTCTTGACGTGACAATCGTTGGTAGAATGACTGTAGGAAAAGCATGTCCAGCAAGGTGAAATTTGCTTGAAACGTTCAGGTTCAAGTTGACCAGGGTTGATGTAGTAGTATGAGACAGCTAGACCATCAGAGAGAGCTCTGGCAGCCATGTTCACGTCGATAAACGTGATTTTCAGCATTGATGAGGCATTGGGGATCTTGATTACAGCTTCTAATGCAGCCCAATCGTTGAGATCTTCAATTGATTGCTTGATTTCGTCGGTAGTCATGGAGGTGATGAGTTTGTCAAGTCGCTTCATAAACACCGATCGTTTTGCTCTCATAAATGGCGATGTTGAGAGAACAAAGCCTTGATCATCAAGGGTCGTGATAGCAGGTGGTGAGAGTACTTTTCTGCTTCCTCATCATTGATGAATGTGACAAGGAAGGCTTCATGAAGAGTGGAAATTCCTGAGAATTTCAACTGCAAATTGCTTAAGGGTAGTAGCAAGGGCCAGCTTGGAAGCATCAGTGGTTGAAGAGTCTTTAGCCTTGATCTTTACTCGGTGAGCCATGGTGGTGCAGGTAAAGGTTCCCTCCCCAACGGGGATCGTAGGGAGACTGAAAACCGAAAGTCAGAGCTGCTGTGACCGCACTGGGCAAAGTCAACAAGCAGAATCTCTCATAGGTATATTTTATCTAAAAAAATAGTGTTTTCAGAAAATCCTTGAAAATGTTTTAAATCGTCAAAAAATGCAATAAAATCAATTTTTATAGCATTTTTGAATATTTAATAATTATTTACATATTTTTAAAAATTCAATTAAAAATCTATAAAAATAAATATTATTAAATAATATTTCATATTATTTTTCAAAAAATACATGAAACATAAAAAATATCATAAAAATGTGCTAAAATGTTATTTTATTGCATATTTCGACGATTTAGAGCGGTTTGAGTGCTTTTCTGGCATTTTTTAGCTAAAATACCTAGATTTTCAAACTTTTAAATAGAATTTCTACTGCAATTGAAATTTATGGGAAAAGTTAGCAAAATTTTAAGATTTTCTTTTAGGAAGCTTTCTCAGGTATATTTTATCTAAAAAAAATAGTGTTTTCAGAAAATCCTTGAAAATGCCCTTAATCGTCAAAAAATGCAATAAAATCAAGTCTTATAGCATTTTTGAAAATTTATTAATTATTTACATATTTTTAAAAAATCCCATTAAAAATCTATAAAAATCAATATTTTTATAGAGTATTTCAGATTATTTTCGAAAAATACATGAAACATTAAAAAGCTCAGAAAAATGTGCTAAAATCGTATTTTATTGCATATTTCGACGTTTTAGAGCGGTTTGAGTCCTTTTCTTGCAAAACTCATTTTTTAGCTAAAATACCTAGATTTTCAAACTTTTAAATAGAATTTCTGCTGCAATTGAAATTTATGGGAAAATTTAGCAAAATTTTATGGTTTTCTTTTAGGAAGCTTACTCATAGGTGGATTTTATCTAAAAAAAATAGTTTTTTCAGAAAATCCTTCAACCTGCCTTAAATCGTCAAAAAATGCAATAAAATCAAGTTTTATAGCATTTTTGAATATTTATTAATTATTTACATATTTTTAAAAAATCCCATTAAAAATCTATAAAAATCAATATTTTTAGAGAGTATTTCATATCATTTTCGAAAAATACATGAAACATTAAAAAGCACAGAAAAATGTGCTAAAATCGTATTTTATTGCATATTTCGACGTTTTAGAGCGGTTTGAGTGCTTTTCTGGCAAAACTCATTTTTTAGCTAAAATACTTAGATTATCACACTTTTAAATAGAATTTCTACTGCAATTGAAATTTATGGGAAAAGTAAGCAAAATTTTATGATTTTCTTTTAGGAAGCTTACTCATAGGTATATTTTATCTAAAAAATAGTTTTCAGAAAATCCTTGAAAATGCCTTAAATCGTCAAAAATGCAATAAAATAACGTTTTATAGCATTTTTGAATAATTATAAATTATTTACATATTTTTAAAAAATCCTATTAAAAATCTATAAAAATCAATATTAATTTTGAATATTTCATAATATTTTCCAAAAATACATGAAACATTAAAAAGCTCAGAAAAATGGCCTAAAATTGCATTTTATAGCATATTTCGACGTTTTAGAGCAGTTTGAGTGATTTTCTGGCAAAACTCATTTTTTAGCAAAAATACTTAGATTATCACACTTTTAAATAGAATTTCTACTACAATTGAAATTTATAGGAAAAGTAAGCAAAATTTTATGATTTTCTTTTAGGAAGCTTACTGATAGGTATATTTTATCTAAAAAAATAGTTTTTCAGAAAATCCTTGAAAATGCCTTAAATCGTCAAAAAATGCAATAAAATAACGTTTTATAGCATTTTTGAATATTTATAAATTATTTACATTTTTTTTTAAATATCCCATTAAAAATCTATAAAAATCAATATTAATTTAGAATATTTCATATTATTTTCCAAAAATACATGAAACATTAAAAACCTCAGTAAAATCGCCTAAAATTTCATTTTATGGCATATTTCGACGTTTTAGATCGGTTTCAGTGCTTTTCTGAAAAAACTCATTTTTTAGCTAAAATATGTAGATTTTCAAACTTTTAAATAGAATTTCTACTGCAATTGAAATTTATGGGAAAAGTAAGCAAAATTTTATGATTTTCTTTTAGGAAGCTTACTCATAGGTGGATTTTATCTAAAAAAAAAATAGTTTTCAGAAAATCCTTAAAATGCCTAAAATCGTCAAAAATGGAATAAAATCAAGTTTTATAGCATTTTGAATATATCTTTATTATTTACATATTTTTAAAATCCATTAAAAATCATAAAAATCAATATTTTTATAGAATATTTCTATTATTTTCGAAAATACAAGAAACATTAAAAAGCTCAGAAAAATGTGCTAAATCGTATTTTATTGCATATTTCGACATTTTAGAGCGGTTTGAGTGCTTTCTGGCAAAACTCATTTCTAGCTATAATACTTAGACTATCACACTTATAGACTTTCTGCTATTGAAATTTTGCGAAATAAGCAAAATTTTAGATTTCTTTTAGGAACCTTACTCATAGGTGTATTTTATCTAAAAATATTTTCAAAATCTTGAAAATGACTTAAATAGTCAAAAATGCAATAAAATGAAGTTTATAGCATTTTGAATATATTATTAATTTATTTTTAAAAATCCCATTAAAATCTTTAAAAATCAATATTTTATTGAATATTTCATATTATTTTTAAAAAATACTTGAAATATTAAAAAGCTCAGAAAAATGTGCTAAAATGGTATTTTATTGCATATTTGACGTTTTAGAGCGGTTTGAGTGTTTTCTGGCAAAACTCATTTTTAGCTAAAATACTTAGATTATCAAACTTTTAATTAGATTCTATCAATTGAAATTTATGGGAAAAGTAAGCAAATTTTATGATTTTATTTTAGAACTTACTCATAGGTTATTTTATCTAAAAAATAGTTTTTCAGAAAATCTTGAAAATGTCTTAAATCGTCAAAAATGCAATAAAATCAAGTTTATAGCATTTTAATATTAAATTATTTACATATTTTAAAATCATTAAAATCTATAAAAATCAATATTTTTATAGAATATTTCATATTATTTTCAAAAATACATGAAACATAAAAATCAAAAAATGTGCTAAAATGTATTTTATTGCATATTTCGACGTTTAAGCGTTTGAGTGCTTTTCTGGCAAAACTCATTTTTGCTAAAATACTAGATTTCAAACTTTTAAAAACTTTCTACTGCAATTGAAATTTATGGGAAAAGTAAGCAAAATTTTATGATTTTCTTTTAGGAACTTACTCATAGGTGATTTTATCTAAAAATAGTTTTCAAAATCCTTGAAAATGCCTAAAAGTCAAAAATGCATAAAATAGTTTATAGCATTTTAATAATATTTATATTAAAATCATTAATCTATAAAAATAATATTTTATGAATATTTCATATTATTTTAAAAATACATGAAAATTAAAAGCTCAGAAAATGTGCTAAAATGGTATTTTATTGCATATTTCGACTTTTAGAGGTTTGAGTGCTTTTCTGGCAAAACTCATTTTTAGCTAAAATATAGATTCAAACTTTTAAATAGATTTCTACTGCAATTGAAATTTATGGGAAAAGTAAGCAATTAATTTTACCTTATCATTGTATTTACTATATTTTTAAAAAATCTATTAAAAATCTAAATAATATCAATATTTTATTATTATAAAATAAATTTCAATTATTATTTTCATAAAAAATACATGAAAATTAAAAAGCTCAGAAAATGTGCTAAATGTATTTTATTGCATATTTGACGTTTTAGAGCGGTTTGAGTGTTTTCTGGCAAAACTCATTTTTAGCTAAAATACTTAGATTATCAACTTTTAAATAGAATTCTACTCAATTGAAATTTAGGAAAAGTAGCAAATTTTGATTTTATTTTAGGAAGCTTACTCATAGGTTATTTATCTAAAAAAAAGTTTTCAGAAAATCCTGAAATGCTTAAATCGTCAAAAAATGCAATAAATCAAGTTATAGCATTTTAATATTTATTAATTATTACATATTTTAAAATCCCATTAAAAATCTATAAAAATCAATATTTTATAAATATTTCAATTATTTTCAAAATACATGAAACATAAATTCATAATTGCTAAATGTATTTTATGCAATTTCGACGTTTTAAACGGATTTGAGGCTTTTCTGAAATTCATTTTTTAGCTAAAATACGTAGATATAACACTTTTAAAAATTATGCAATTGAAATTTATGGAAGTATACAAATTTTAGATTTTCTTTTAGAACTTATCATAGTTTTATTTATCTAAAAATAGTTTTCAAAAATCCTTAAAATAAATTAATAGTCAAAAAATCAATAAAATGCAGTTTTATAGCATTTTGAATATATTATTTTATACATTTTTAAAATCCATTAAAAATCTATAAAAATCAATACTTTTATAATATTTAATTATTTTAAAATACTTGAATTATTAAAAGCTCAGAAAAATGTGCTAAAATCGTATTTTATTGCATATTTCGACTTTAAGCGTTTTGAGTGCTTTTCTGCAAAACTCATTTTTAGCTAAAATACTTAGATTATCAAACTTTTAAATAGACTTTCTACTGTCAATTGAAATTTATGGGAAAAGTAACAAAATTTTATGATTTTCTTTGGAACTTTTCATAGGTGTATTTTTATCTAAAAATAGTTTTTCAGAAAATCCTTGAAAATGCCTTAAATCGTCAAAAATGCAATAAAATCAAGTTTTATAGCATTTTTGAATATTTATAAATTATTTACATATTTTTAAAAATCCTATTAAAAATCTATAAAAATCAATATTTTTTTAGAATATTTCATATTATTTTCGAAAAATACATGAAACATTAAAAAAGCTCTGAAAAATGTGCTAAAATTGTATTTTATTGCATATTTCGACGTTTTAGAGCGGTTTGAGTGCTTTTCTGGCAAACCTCATTTTTTTGCTAAAATACTTCGATTATCACTCTTTTAAATAAAATTTCTACTGCAATTGAAATTTAAGGGAAAAGTTAGCAAAATTTTATGATTTTATTTTAGGAAGCTTACTCATTGGTGTATTTTATCTACAAAAAAAATAGTTTTTCAGAAAATCCTCCTAAATGCCTTAAATCGTCAAAAAATGCAATAAAATCAAGTGTAATAGCATTTTTTATTTTTTTTTAATTATTAACATATTTTTAAAAAATCCCATTAAAAAACTATAAAAATCGTATATTATTATACAATATTTCATATTATTTTCCAAAAATACATGAAACATTAATCCCGCCCTGGTTCCACCATAATTTGTTTACTAATGGAACTTATGGAAGCAGCACCTCACGTTTTTTTCCTGACAAACAGTGTCGTTCTACATCACTGGGGAGAGTGAAAGAAGAGGCAGTCGGTCCCTCAGCCTTGACAAGTGTTCAGTCTCTTAGCCTCGATCAGTCTAAAGCAAAGGCAGAGAATGAACACTCGTATACTGGAGCCAGGAGAGAAGTGCAGGAGTTGAAGGCATCATCACAGGTGGGCGGGACCCACTAGTAGAAGTTGATCACACCCTAACCCTTTTAAAGCGATGTTTTAAGACTTTATTTTGTATCCACGTGCAGGACACATATGAGGTGCACAATAAACTAGCCACTACCATCACAGGATAGATATGGAGTGAAAAATTAACTGCTTCAGTGACAATATCTAATCCGCATCTTATCAGGTACAGCTGGTGCATTTGTTTTGCAATCAAAAGAGCAGGGTTCAATCCCGGGAGAGACGGGATATATGGGTAAGTTTCCTAGCAGCTACTGCCCCTGTTTACCTAGACAGCCATATATAAACAGACAGCTAGTAAAGTGCTGTAAGGAAAGGACTTTATGACCAGTGTTGGGCTTTCTGCCTTAAGCTTAATTTTGTCATTATGATAATCAGTCATCAATCATTATCATTAGCATTTTTTCTCCTCCGTCTTCTTCTTCGTCTTCTTTTTATCATGAAGTTTATGCCTTCTATCTCTGAGAGCAGAGAGAGAGAGAGAGAGAGAGAGAGAGAGAGAGAGAGAGAGAGAGAGTGGTTAGGCAATGGTCAGTTGAAGCTGGCTATGGTTCCATGGGAGAATAGTAGAACGGTCATTCTTATCAGTTGATCTGGTCCCCAGCTGGTCTGTCTGTCTCTCTCTCTGTCTGTCTGTCTGTCTCTCTCTCTCTCTCTCTCTCTCTCTCTCTCTCTCTCTCTCTCTCTCTCTCTCTCTCTCTCTCTCTCTCTCTCTCTCCTCCCCACTGGTTAATTGTTTATTAAGAGTATTACAATTACCGATACGTTGTTAATGTATGGGTGTCTTTGACATCAAGGAGTCACTTAAGAATTTGTGCTATAATAAATTTGACAACAGGCACCGCTACCACCACCACCTCCAACTACTACCTACACCACTACAGTCACCACCACCACAACTACTACCTACACCACTACAGTCACCACCACCACAACTACTACCTACACCACTACAGTCACCATCACCACAACTACTACCTACACCACTACAGTCACCATCACCACAACTACTACCTACACCACTACAGTCACCATCACCACAACTACTACCTATACCACTACAGTCACCATCACCACAACTACTACCTATACCACTACAGTCACCATCACCACAACTACTATCTATACCACTACAGTCACTATCACCACAACTACTATCTATACCACTACAGTCACCATCACCACAACTACTACCTACACCACTACAGTCACCATCACCACAACTACTACCTATACCACTACAGTCACCATCACCACAACTACTACTTATACCACTACAGTCACCATCACCACAACTACTACCTATACAACTACAGTCACCATCACCACCAACTACTACCTACACCACTACGGTCACCATCACCACAACTACTACCTATACCACTACAGTCACCATCACCACCAACTACTACCTACACCACTACAGTCACCATCACCACCAACTACTACCTACACCACTACAGTCACCATTACCACCAACTACTACCTACACCACTACAGTCATCATCACCACAACTACTACCTATACCACTACAGTCACCATCACCACAACTACTACCTATACCACTACAGTCACCATCACCACAAACTATTACCTACACCACTACAGCCACCATCACCACCAACTACTACCTACACCACTGCAGTCACCATCACCACAACTACTACCTACGCCACTACAGTCACCACCACTATTGCAACAAAAAGTACAATAATATCACCAATATTACCACTGACACTACTACCACTACCACCACATAGGAATGATACTGTCAGAAGATCTCACGTTCAGGGAAGACAATACTGTTATCGCTGGTTCAAGAAAAATGGTTGATTGAATAACTAGAACCTTCAAAACAAGAGATACCAAACTAATGATATTCTTCATGTCACTCGTTCTCCCTAAGCTGGAATACTGCTGTGTGTTAACGCCCCCCCCCCTCTCTTCATGGCAGGCGAAATTGCAGAGCTGGAAAAATTTACGTTCAGAAAGAATACAGGAAAGCACTGGTTTGGCAATAGAGTTGTGGATAAGTGGAACAAACTCCCGGATACCGTCATTGAAGCTAAAACGTTGTGTGGTTTTAAAAAATAGGTTAGACAGATACATAAGTGGGTATGAGTGGGTGTGAGTTGGACCTGACTGGCTTGCGCAAGTGGGACTGATACAGTATTCTGTCCTTATTAAGTATATATGACTTGGACTTGCCTAGCATGGGCCAGTAGGCCTGCTGCAGTGCTCCTTCTTTTTTTATATTCTTCTGCTCTAGCCTTCACAGCTCGTATAAACTGACTCAAGTACCTAAATTACCGGGAGTGCTTGAAGCCCCTAAAACTGTACTCCTTAGAACGTAGGGGAGAAAGATACATAATCTGCCTCAACAAGCGACCAGAGGGTAAAATATACCACACTGCCTCACACTCTTAAATAAGAGTAAACATATTCTTAATTAAAGGAGGTAATCCTTAATAATTTTCTTTTCTCTTATCACATTTAAGAGCGTACAGTAAGCTCAAAATGCTCTTAGTTGGAGGTGGGATTCTCGCTCGTGTGGATGTTCGTGGAGAAGCATTATCTTGACTCGGGATAGATGTATGTGGTGGGCGTGGGTTGGGATGGGTGGGCGTGGGTTGGGATGGTGGGCGGGGTTGGGATGGATGGGCGTGGGTTGGGGTGAGTGGGATAGGGTGGGGTAAGGAGGGAAGGAAAGCAATGGGTATGTCAACCTCGACCCACTGAATACTGATCACCCATTCACCCACCTACCATTCACCAGCCACTCACCCATTTACCATTTGCCTGCCTCTCACCTAGCACTCACCCTCAATTAATCACCTACCTCGCACCCACCC
>WNWK01053212.1:0-11942 GCA_009830355.1 Cherax destructor
TTGAGACCTGAGTTTTTCAGAGTGTCAAAGTGACACACAACCCAGAATAATCGAAAATCACTGCCCTAGTCTATTCTCTGTGAACAGAGTTACACAGAGTTCTGAGAAGTATGATTCGCCTCACCAACGAATGCATACTCTACCCAACATAGTCTAATGTCGAGAAAACAAGTAGAAATAGGTGTGAGGTGTTGATTCGACGAGGGTCAACAGGCCAGAGAGAGAGGGAAGAGGAATAACCACCCAGCTCAGGTGTGTTCAGCGACTGACTCCTCCCAGCAACTAGACGCCGGCAGCATAACAGTAGTTTGCCAACTCCAAGGCAGTTAAGACACTCCAACACAATATAAAATATTACATCCTACCTAATAAATATAGCTAAGTTAAATAGGTCAAATAATAGTCTAATAATAGTATAAAGCACGATATTAACGATTTAGCTATTATCGGAATATCACAATATAAAATTATAGAAAATGGAAATATACATTATATACATAGAGGCCCAATTCTGGGGGCGCAATAGTGCCCGAGGGCCTATCTCCCCATAAAACCTCGTCCATTTGACACCTGACCCTGACCGCATGGAATCTATCATTTTGTATGTCCCTTAACCTCCCACATAGCATACTAATTTCTGCCTGATGCCCCCTCCTCCCCCTCCATAACAAGACCTAAGCTGACTTTCTAAGTAACGTTGCAAACCATACCTACTAACCCGCCTCCTCCACCCGGCCCTCCGATAATAATCCCTCACCCCCTCCTTAGCCTGTGAAGACCACCACCTCACCTCATCCCTTATCCCTCTGCCCCTTCCCCACACCCTTCCCCACCAGTCCGCAAAAGCATCCCCATCCCCATCCCTCTGTAACAAAGGAACATTCAATTTCCAATGACCTGGATATATCTTGACAGCCCCAACCCAGCTCACCACCACCACTACACCACGGTGATCAGAGAACCCAACATCGGAAGACGCACGTCTCCTACACTTATACTTGACGTTACATAAATCCTATCTAGTCGTGCCGAATATCCTCTCCTAAAAAACTATGCTCCACCAAAGCATCCCTTCCCACAACCACATCCTTGACTCCCACCGCCCCCAACACATCCCTCAAAACTGCAAGTTCACATCCCGACCCTCGAGGCTCTACATCATGCTTCCGAATAATACAGTTCCAATCACCAGCTATTATTACCACCTCAGGTAAGCCCCTTAAAGCATAAACTAAAAATCATGCACAAAATCTTCCTTCATACTCCTTACATTGGTAGCAGGCATATAAACCCCAATAAAACTAACAGATATGTCTCCCCATACCCCATCAACCTTCACAATCCTCCCATCCCCCACCTCCTCCCAAGACCTCATACTAAAAGGGCTGGTCTCCCTAATGCCCACCAACACCCCACCCTTGAGATTCACTGTACTTCCATGTATAAATTATAACCCTTTAGCAACAATTCCCTACCACACTTAAAATTGTGTTCCTGTAAGAAACATACGTCAATCCCCTCTCCTTAAAGTTGCTTCCACCATAACTGTTTAACTTGACTCATGAAATCGTAATGACACGATTGCAAACAAACCATACCACGGGTGGGGTTCGAACCCGCGGTCAGAGAGTCTCAAAACTCCACTTGCCAGTACTAATCAGCTCACCCTTAGCGGTTTAACCTCTGCCCGAAGGCCATTAACATTCATACAGACACTTGAAGGTTTCATTGGGGCTTTCCATGATGCTTCACCAATCTAGACCCACCTAGCTTCATCACTAGTCCTCCCCACCATAACCCCCTCCCCCTCCGCCTGTGACTTTACCCTTAACCCCGCCTTTCCCGCCCTTAGCCACATCCGCCCATACTTTCTTGCGGTTCTCTGAGCTGGCGTCAACACGTCATCTTCCACTGATCCACTGGATCTCTTGTGAGATCCCTCCACACCTCCTTGACCTCACCTGCTTCCTCAGCACTCATCCGACACGCCCCTATGTACCTCTGCCTCAACCACACACACCTGCACCTGATCATCCATACCATCACCTGCCTCCTTACTTACACGCCCATTCAGCACTTCACCGGCCTTGCCACCATCTCCTGTAGGTACCCCCACATAGTCGTCCGCCACTGGAACCGGGCTATCTAGCATCCTCTGCAAATCTTCCAAGAGAGGTTCAGATAAGTTAACCAATACGTCATCCTCTCTGCACCTCACGATCCCGGGAGCCACGGTCCTCATCCGGCTGCGTCACCAGTGGCAGTGATACAACCACCTCCGTCTCCTTCCTCCACGACGTCACTCCACTTGCCAGTACTAATCAGCTCACCCTTTGCTGCTGGCTCCTGTTGATGTACGGCCTCATCCATGAATGTCGTCTCCCTTGTTAGTGCATCGTGGCACCATGTTGTTGCTGGGTTGGTGTCCCCGTCGGTCACACGCCATAGCCATATGCCCCGGCTGCCCACATAGCCTACACGTTCGCACCTGCCCCACGTACATAACATAGACTTGCATACGGAAGTCCGGCAGGAGAACATACGATGGTATTGGTCTCCTCAATGTCATCTTGAGACTGACCGACCCTTCCAACATACCAGCATAGGCCCCTGGGTCCACCTCCTGATGTTAGCGGCATGTATCACACCATATGCCTGAAAGATCCTCTTCACATCAACTGCATCGGCCTCAAATGGCAAATTACGTATTCTAATCCAAACATACGTAGCCGACACATCCCATAACCTCACCTCCAAGCCTTCACTAACGACCATTCGCTTTTCCTGATAAGCGTCAACCACTGTTCATATGCTCCACTGGTCACAAATTTCACAAATACCCTAGTGGCTCCATTGAGCGCTACGCCATATAAATCTTCCGTGGGTATTCCATAAGCGTCTCGAATCATGGCAGGCAATACTACTTCTGCATTGGACAGGTAGATAGCTCCTACAAGCACTTCAATACACACAGTGTTTATCCGCCTCCGGACGTCGCCGCCATTTTGAAACTAAAGGTTGTGGCCACTGTCCACCAGAGACCCTTGCCAGCACACCTGCTCGCGACAAAGGTCGGGCAGCGAATGTGCCAGAAGAATTAGGTACGTGGTGGGGAGGCAAGATGTTGGGGCAGTGTTGGGATCTCTTGAGAAATATAATGTTGATAAAAAATGCTCATAAGTTAGCTGCAAGTGATATGGAGAAACTTGGGTGGGGTAAAAGTGTAGAAGAAGGTGTAGGGGAATACTCTATGTATGATTGGAGCAATATATGGAAGGATTCAAGGGTTTGTTGTTGAGCTCCAGAGATCGAGAACTAATGTATAGATTCTTACATGGAGAGGTGGCATCAAAAGCAGCTTTATTTAGGATGGGTATAGTTAAGGACGGGAGTTGTGACAGGTGTGGGATGCAGGAGACATATTTTGTGAGGATTTAGGGCTGGTATGGGAATGGATGGGTAGGGTATTAAGAAAATTGGGAGGGGGTGGCATAACAGTATTACGGGCAATAAGTTTGGATATAAATGGTATGAGTCAACAGGTGCGAAGGGGATTAATGCACTTAATGGTCGACTATGTGCGTGTCATGGAGGTTGAAAACCACGGGGTAAGGGAGCGTATCATCGCGCTTGCAGGAAGTATGATTGGAACAAGAAATAGGAATAGAAGTGTGTATGGGGAGATGGGAGAGTGCTTTCTCGGAGCAATACAAAGAAATGAGTTTAGGGACTTATTGGAAGCATAATAAATAATGAATGTAAAAGGGCTTGACACCAGGGGGGAATTAAGGGAGAAATTAGGAGGGGAGGGTTTCGGGTTGGTAGTACGAGTGGAATGGTTGGGTAGTAGGGAAAAAATAAGATTTAACAGGAGGGGGTAGTGTAGGTATGTACGGGATTAAGGTAGTGGGGAAATATGGGGGGAGGGGAAAGGATGGACGGATGACAAAAGGCAATTTTAATGCAAAGGGAAGACGGATGATGAGCAGCGGAGGTAAGGGATAGTGTATGTGATGATGGTAAATTACTAAAATAGACGGACAAAATAGACAAATTGAATTCATTAAAGTAAGGGAAAATGAAGGTTTACTTCGTATAAAGCAGGTGAGGTGTGGTGAGATATTATATAATGTATGTGCTATGTCTAGACGTTGTTTAGTGAAAATAGTGTGGAAGGGAAGCTGTAGTTACCGCATTGTTGAGTTTGCAAAAATCAGTTAAAAATATGTTAATGTGAACAATGGTGTTTCAAGATATTAGTGGATGAACAACGGTTTCAATGTACAAATGTACAGAATAGCAACTACGAAGCTTGCAGTCAAGGTACGCGTGGAAGTGTGTATGTTGGTATGGAAGATGAATGGTGTTACTTTAGTAGAAGATGTTAAGTCACAACATATATGAATTACTTTATAAAGAACAATGGATTAACATACATGTCAGTATACTCATAAATTGTGGTTGAGATATATACAGTTTTATGTATAAACATAAAGCATACAATATGTATTAGAGAAAGTGCACAGCAATACCTAAAGGTATGTACATAAGGGTATGGCTTTGGGAGGACGATTGTTGATATACTATAATGGTAATGCAGAAATACATAAATGTATGTTATAAGGAATATGTTCAAGATGTTGAAGTACTGAAGAAGAAAGAAAGAATTTTGTTGTATAAACTGTAGTCTTATTAGTTTGGGGCAAATCACATTTAAAAATTGTTGTAGGTGATTATCATAGCATAATGCAGAGGGAACAGAGTAAAATTGGAGCGGAGGTGTCGAGTAATAACACCTAGGTATGACATGTTTATCCCTTGGGTGTATATATGTATTTAGTTGTGAAAGTAATAATAATGTATGTCAAAGGGTCAATAGCATAGGAGAGGAAAAGAAGGAATAATGTACAGTAAGAAAATATAAAGAATCATGTGTTGTAGACCTCAGTCCTACGGACCAATTTGTAGGTAATATTGATAATGTAGGATGGAATTGTTGTTTCCATAAATGTATTGAAATAATGGCTTACACACACTATAAAAAAAAAAACTTAATAGATTACTGATTACTTAAAACTAGACGTACAAAACATAGTTTGATCAGGTTGCACTAATTATACAATTAAATATATGTTATTCAACATTTGCATTGGGTTTAAAAAATTGAGGCGTGGAAGTGAGTTGGTAGCTATGTAGGTAAGTTAAGTATACTGAGTATTTAGTTATGGGTGGGGTAGGTGGTTTTTAAAAGTCTTGAATTGATGTACTGGTAATGAATTCCAAATTTTTGGGCCCTTTATGTGCATAGAGTTTTACAAAGTGTGAGATGGACACGAGGAACTCCAAAGTGTAATCTGTCTTGTGTTATGGTCATATGTCCTGTTAAGGTTGGTAAGAATTTTGAGTGGGGGGTTTATATTTGAATGTATGTTCTATGTACATAGTAGGCACAATAATAAGTATGGATGTTCTTTATGGTGAGTAAGTTTGGACTTGAATTTTGGGTTGAGTATGCTGTTTGGAGTGGGAATTTATCATTCTGACTGCAAATGTTAAATTCAAGGATTATGTGGATTAAATAAGGGTCAGATGCAAAAGTGTGATGCATCTGGAGAAGAAGGAATGTAGGGGGCAGTTTTTGGGAAAAGATTTCAAGCAAGTGTTTGGGGAGTTTTGAACCAAGTGAAAGGGTAGTTGTGGTAGGGGACTTAAATGGAAAAGTGGGAGAAACAGTTATAAGGGCATGGTAGGTAAGTTCTTCGATGCCAGGGGTAAATGATAATGAAGGGGGTATGCTTTGACTGAAGTTTTAGAAATAAGTACCGGGAGGGGTTTTTTGGGGGGTCAATGCCCCTGTGGCCCAGTCTGAGACCCGGCCTAGTGGTGGATCAGGGTCTGATCAACCAGGCTGTTACTGCTGCCACAAGTAAACCAACATATGAACCACAGCCCGGCTAATCAGGTACTGACTTTAGGTGCCTGTTCAGCGCCTTCTTGAAGACAGCCAGGAGTCTATCGGTAATTTTCCCTTGTGTATACTGGGAGGCAGTTAAACAGTCTTGGGCCCTGACACTTTTTTTTTCTCTCTTAGCGTACTCATGGCGGCCGTGCTTTTTCATTGAGAGAATGTTGCATCTCTTGGCAAGTCTTTTGCTTTCGTAGGGAATGATTTTCGTGTGCAAGTTTGGTAATCCCTCTAGGATTTTACAAGTGTATATTATCATGCATCTCTCTGCCTGCATTCCCGGAATACAAATCAAGGGATTTCAAAACCTTCCCCGTAATTTAGGTGCTTTATCATACTTGTGTGCCATGAAAGTTTTCTGTACACCCCAGGTCAGCAATTTCACCTGCCTTGAAGAGGGCAGTTTGTGTACAGCAGTATTTCAGCCTGAGAAAACAAGCGATTTGGGAAAAAATCATGAGCTTGGGGTCCCTAGTTTTGAAGGTTCTCATTATCCATCCCATTATTTTTCCATCAGATGAGGTAGATACATTGATGTGTCTTAGAAGGATAAGTATACAAGACATGATATAGGACTAAATGACAGTTTGTTGGACCATTAATTGATGAGTAGACTGCAGATGTGCATGTTTTATAGAGGGGCAACAGATATATCAAATTATTTGTTAGTTGTAGCTACAGTGGAGTAGATTAGATTTTGCCACCGAAGTGGCTAGTTTTGTGCACCCCACATCCATCCTGTGGACGGTAGCGCAAGAGCATATGGATACACAAAAGGCCTAGGAACTAGGCACCAAATGGTTAAAATTGTACATATGGTTATATCTACAGTTCACTTATCTGTTGCAAGCAAATTTGGGAATTTGAGTTTTATCTGGTATCTTATTTTCATTAATAAATTCTTGACATGTCACATAGGTTATTATACTGTATCTCTGTATTCCTCAATAAGTGGACAATTAACACACAGTGTTCAAGAAGTGACCATATGCCTGACCCTAATTTGCATTTGTTTGATCATCATCTTTGTCTCCCCCAAATGCCAAAAATATTGTAGCCAAGCCTAAGCCTGGCCACTCCATCAGTCAGTCTGTTCACATTGCAAGTTGCTCCATAAACACTTATCTATGTTCATGTTATTATAGTGGGTTATAGTCTACTCGGGCTTCTAACTGATTCCTATAGAATCACTTTCTTTTCTCTCTATTATTTTCCAATCGACACAGATATACCAAAGTTATATTCTACATTCTTTTTTGGGACTCTTCTTGGCTAACATATCAACTTTATCTGAAGGAGTAACCCAATGTGTGATGGATCCATAGCAATTGTACATTAATTTTTTTGTTCGGGTTTTTTTATATCTATACCGGGTTTTTCCAATGAGCATGCTGTTAGTCATTATACGAGTCAAAGCCTTCAGTAATGATAAAAACAAGCTCAGTGTCAAAAGTTGCTTTGCCTTAGAATTGCAAACAATTAGTTTGCAGTGCAGATGCCCATTGTTAATTCTTTGCCTAGTTCAACAAATTTTTATTTTTTAACTAGGAGATGACAACAAAAGCAGATGCAGCCCTGCCAGAAGACCCCTGTTTAGATCCATCAGTGTATATAACTTGTGATAACATATTACTACCAGCAGGCGAAAAATTTCTTCTTGAGCAGTTGTTTTAACAAGAAATTTTAAGGAAGGGATTACTAGCAATGAGCTTCTTGGGAGGGGCTTGCAGGTATGATTTAAATGAAAAATTTTCCCATGGAGGGGTGAAATGCTCTTTTCCCTACAGTGTAAATTCATGTGGGTTTAAAATTTTTAATGTAATTGCATGTTTTCACAATCCTTTTAACTTAGTTTTATTCTAGACATTTGTAAGATTCGGTGTCTGGTTCATTTCTTAACATTCAAATACCAAGAAACGTGTTAATTAACAATCCTATCACTGATACTAAAATACCAAGCTCCTTCCTCATATTAAGAACCTTTGTAGATTTGGGACAGAAAAAAAATTCTGAGAGCTTCATTTTCTTCTCCAAGGGTCGGAGAAACCTCTAGCTAATATAACATAGGGGCAACATAATCAATTAAGGACCTAACTTAGGCTATTACATCATTCTCACGATTCTCCTTGCACCAAGTTGGGGTTGGGCCCGCAACAGCTTTAAAGCATTTAGCCTATCTTTGCATTTTTATTTATTGTGGTATAGTGGATTTGTTAAAGGGTACATCTACACCAAGATATCTAAGTTTTAACATAGCTAATGTTTTCCCCCGCAAATAGATGGGTGGGGGGCGTCGTTTTCTTGTTAATATGTTTTTTTTTAGAGGAAGATAGAGGCTATGTTTCAAATTGTTGAAATTCATTAAGAACGGTACTCATCTTTTTTTGATGTCATCAGATAGCTTATAGCTATATATTTAGGTGGGTTTGGGAGAGCATTTGGAACATTAATCAGAAAATTAAATAGCATGGGACTGAGAACTCCCCCCTGTGGTGTACCTGGGACATTTCTTTAGACTCTTCTAAAGCCTTGGTAGAGGGCGGATACTCTGTTTGACAGGTATCCTATTATCCACACAGAGGCTACCACCAATATTTTTTTGCAGTTCATGTAGTATAACAGTTCTGTTTGCGATATCAAATGCAGATTTTAGATCAAGAAATTTGGGAAAACTAGTATAGGTGTTGCAGTGAGAAATGTGGAAAAACATTCTGCACACTTTCCTTTTATGAACCCATAGAGGAGGGGGAAAAGTTGGTGTCTGCTTTGGGACAGTCTGAAGTATCATTCTTTCAAAATTTTTTCAAAGACAACTAGTTAAGGAGTCGGTCTAAATTATCAGGCTTTGGGGCTTAAGGATAGGGACAATGAGACTATTGGTGAAAAGGGGTGACAACATTGCCAGTCTTTTTCATGGGTTTTTTATTTATATTCCCTGCCAAACTTAAAAGGGGGAGATCTATTTAACCACTAACGTTTTTCCCCCTTCCCTTTTCCTGAGTTCTTTTTTCTATTCCTTGCATGTGTTAAAAGATTTATTAGAAGTTTGTGGATATGGAGAGTGGGGGCAGGAGGAAGAAAAAAAAATTGGTGGAATAATGAAGTGAGAAAAAATTAGCATGGGGGTGTTTACTAAAGGAGGGGCATAAGAAGGGAGGAGCATATGGAAGAAAAAGAGGTGAGAGACTGGTGAAGGAAACACAAAGTTGAGTAAATGAGTGGGCGGGTGCTGTCAACAAATTTTACTGGGAAATGAAAAATTTTTAGGGAATAATAAACTGAGAAAGCATAGGGAATGAACGAACTTGACAGTTAAAAATAGGAGATGGGGTTATTAGATGGAGGTTAGAGGGACTGGGAAGATGGAGGGAATATTCCGAACAGCTGTTAAAAGTTGATGAAGATGGGGGAAACTGTGATTTCGTGCAAATTTTCCCGGAGGTATAACATCTTTAGGAGTGAGGAAGGCCAGATGCGAGTGTGGGAAGGTACACGAGGTTGTGGGTAAATTAAAAGGGGGAAAAAAGATGGTTTTTAAAGGGATTAAGACCAAAATGTTAAAAACAGATGGGGGTATAGTTTTGGGAATGGTTGCTTTTTTATTTAATAAATGTATGACAGAGGATAAGGTACCTGGTTGGAGAGAGCATGCATAGTTTCTTTGTAAAAAAGCATGGGGGACAAAGTGATTTATGGGGGGACAGCCGTTCAGTATACCTGGAAAGGTGTATGGTGTTATTATTTAACCCTCTGATGTTTTCGGTGTATATATACGCTTACACCCCTTTTTTGGCGTTTTTCGAGTAAATTCTAGCGGCTTCAAATCAAGGGGAGAAAGATGGGGCCACGGAGAGAAGGGCCCCAAGGGGTGTCCCAGATAAAAAAAATTGGGGACTCAGTGGTGCATTGGGGGAACGCCATGTTTGTAGTCCTTTTCACCATGCCTTGGATAAGAGGTACCATTTCCCGGCGAATTGGAGGTCTTCTTTCCCAAGTGATAGTTCTAACAAATGGAATGCCAGTGAAAGTGAATTCCATGGTTTTCAAAGGGTGTGACCGAAAGCAGTCCCAGGATAACATAATTAGTAATAAAAACCCAGATGACCCACAACCTTCCACCTCTGGTGCTGGACAGTCTCATTCACGTTCACTGTACCAGGACGAAAGAGGAAACTATTTCACCTGTACAGGACTCAGATGTGAGCTGTTCAGTGATAATGATAGTGATTTCGAGTTATTGAAAGCAGCTCGAGTTGCGACAGTGAGGGAGAATATTCTCAGTGAAGCGGCAGTATGTATGCGCAACGTGCATTCTGGTAGTGTGCCATATGCTATTCCAAGGAAAAGGAGTAAATCCCGAGTACATCCCTTGGCCCACCACGAATTGATAGTGAAGATGATGATATTGTTACAATGGGGATGCATAATGTCATGGGGCAGCTGTTGTTAGTGGTGTTGGGTGGCATCAGTCATGTGGCACCAGGGCGGGCCATGCTGCTACCCACGCTGCTAACTCAGCACAGCCACAACCACAACCAGCCTCAACCACCCCACACTCCCACAACCTGCACAACCACCTGTCAATATCCAGTCCCCACCAGCAGACATCATTTGGATTGGCAGCAAGGTAAAATTTGGTCTCAATCATGACTTTGATAAACACAAAGTGGAATACTGCAAAATTGTACACTTAGGACAATGCCACTGAACTGGAATGCTTTCAGTTATTCTTCGATGAACCCTGATGGACATTATTGTCAGGGAAAGCAATACATACAAGAGTACACCATGGCAAATAAAATTCTTTCACCAAGGTCACGCCTACACCAGTGGAAGGACACAACTGTGGCGAGATGTACCTGTTCATTGCACAATAATGCTTATGCCACATGAAAGCACCCCGTCAACACATACTGGTCGACAGAACGCCTGATTTCAACCCCAGGTTTTAGTGATATTATACCAGTGAATCGTTTTTTGATACTGTTACGTATGCTACACTTCTCAGACAAAACAAGGCCTGACAGAAACGACAGGTTATATAAGATCAGGAATGTGTTCATGTACATGAAACAAAAGTGTTGTATGTATTTTTATCCCTTCAGGAAGCTTGTTATTGATGAGTCTTGATTTTGTTCAAAGGCAGACTGTAGTTCAAGCAGTATATAGGGAAGCAAGAGGAAACGCTTTTGTATAAAGTTATTTGTACAAATGTGATTGCAAAAAGTGGTCTGGTTTTGGATATAATTTGTACACTGGGTAATACATTGCAAGATACCAGGAAGTTATTGGGTATCTCTGGTTATTGGTTAGAACAATGATGGAACCATATCTTGGTAAGGGCATATATTATATACTGATAACTGGTACAAAGCCCCTTACTCAGTGATTTCTTGTGAGTGAACATGACAGACTTGTGTGCACAGTGCGTGGAAAGGAAATCGTAAACATATGCCTAGGTTCGACGCAGGCACTCGCAGAGGGGAGGTGAGGTGTTTGCTGCCAATGACATCATGGCATTTCGGTGGCAAGACAAACGTGACGTCACATTGTTGACATCAGTTCACGACACGAAAGAACATAAAGGAACCTGCAGACACGTGCACTCGGAGTTTGTGGTTGTCACTCAGCTGGATCGAGACGTGCTTTTGAAGGCTCCTCAGATGTTTGTTGGTGGTGACGGTCCTGTTTAGGCTCTTCACTGTATTTTTCTTGTGTGCGTGTGCTTTAGTAATTTCTTCCTATCAAGCGGTGTTATTTGACCCATTTCTGGAGAGTTCGACTGGGATGTTGTTGCCCCTATGGGGACCCCCTCTGGCCCATACTCAGTTGACAACTGTTTCTCGCCTCTGGACCATGATATGGCTATGTGTCCCCTGCTGGGATTTATAAACGGGCCCTTTAGGTTGATGATGGAGCCAGGCCCCTGTCTAGCCCAAAACGCCTGCCTTTTGTCTAGACTGTGCTTCTTCTCCAC
>WNWK01053213.1:0-11942 GCA_009830355.1 Cherax destructor
TTTTACTTGGGCCCAGTTTTCAATCATCGCTCTATTACTCTCGTCATACTCTTGCCTTGGCCTCCTGCTGTTCGGTGGTGGGTTATACTTACTGCAATTACCACCTTGGACCCCCAGACTGTAGCATTCCTATTGTAATCCCCAGTTTCTCCCTTGTCTCCTCTCCCCAGCTCTTAAAAAATCCCATCGGTTTTGACCCGCATCCCTCCTCCACCCCTCTGTTCTCTCTGTCTTTCCTCGGATCTGGTTCCCATTGGGGAAGATGGCATCTGTTATCAACCTGTGAGCTTGGTTTCTGTAGAGCTATTATGTCGGTGTCCCTTTTTGTTTTCCTGCCACTCCTCCCACTTTTTTTTATTCCATCAGCATTATGTACCATACCTTCAGTTTCCTCTCTAACACTGTTTTTGGGGGGTCTGCGAGGGGGGGGGACCTGGCGGTTCTGTGGCTATGGTGGAGTGTGTTGTGTGTGTGTGTGTGTGTGTGTGTGTGTGTTTTTGTCTGTCTGTTTTTTTTAAGCCAATTTCCCGGGCCCGTGACCACACACCAACCAGCCAAACAGTCTGGCTCACCCACCTCGGGAAATTTTAAAACCCGAGCTGATCAACCCTGACTAACACCTGGGACGAAATTCCCGGGTTGGGGTAATTTTCCCCATAACAACCCCTGAAGGAAACCCCCCCTCATACCGGGGGGGTGTGTCAAACATCTTTCATTAAGACATTTTTTTTTTTTAATATTTGCGTTTGCTTTAAATATATTCCTTCTAGTATTTTAAAATTACTTTTTTTTATTATTATTATTATTAAATTTTTTTAATTATTATTATTATTATTATTATTATTTTTTAATATTACGTAAATTTTTATTATTATTATTATTATTATTATTATTATTATTATTATTATTATTATTATTATTATTATTATTAAACGTTTTAAAGACCAGTTCACTCTTATATTAACAAAAAATTACAGCCACAAACAAGTAAAGAATCCCCCCACCCCCACCACCCCCATCACCACCACCACCATCACCACCACCACCACCACCATACCCCCCACCACCATACCACCACCACCACCAACACACCCCCCACCCCCACAACACCACCACCACCAACCCCTCACCACCACCACCACCCCAACACCACCACTCCACCATCACCCCACCACCATCACCACCACCAAACCCCCACCACCACCACCACCACTACCACCACACCATCCACCTCACCAACCACCACATACCGCACCACTACCACCACCCCCAAAACAAACCCCCCACATCAACCCCCCACCACCACCATCACCACCACCACTACCCCCACCACCCCCTCACTCCACCATCACCACCATCACACCACCACCACCATCACCCCCCCACTACCACCACAAACCCTCACCACCACCACACCCCCACCAACCCCCACCATCCCCCCACCACCACCACCATCACCCCCACCCCCTCCACCACCATCACCACCCCCCACCCCCACCACCACACCCCCATCCCCCCACCACCACCATCCCCCCCCACCATCACCACCATCCCCCCATCCCCCCACCACCACCATCACCACCTCCTCCCCCACCATCACCACCACCACCATCACCACCACCACCACCATCACCCACCATCACTACCACCATCACCACCTCCCACCATCACCATCACCACCATCACCAAACACCTCTTACTACACTCTCAGTGTAACTGGATCAATGTTACGCCCTATGTGTTCCCAGAGATGAAATTACACCTCCAAAATTTTTCCCCTGCATAGTTTCTTTGCTCAGGGGCGTCACCACCCTTACAAGTAAAAAGGGATTCATGAAAGTGGGGTTCCCCCTTTTTTGGGTGGGATCCCCGAAAATTGACGTTCCCGAAGAATTCTGAGACAGCGATCGACCAAATTTAATAAAGACAAATTGTGTAGGAAGGTGTGTGTGAGTCGTGTGTGGTGACTTAAAGCAGGAATGGGGGTGATTGTGATTGGGGGTTTATTAGGTTACCTTGTGTGTACCTGAATTATAATGTTAGTGTATGTAGACGACCAGAGGAATGTGTACTCCCCTAGTTGTGCCCCCTGTTGTGGTTGGGGGGTCGATTCACAGCCCCGGGCCCCCGCCTCTTCACGCCCTCTCGGTCCTCTCTCCCCTGCTCCATGAGCTTTTCATACCCAGTCAAAATAGTGTGTTCCTGCCTCCCCTACATCCCTTTCAGACTATTCCCTTCCTGACAACTCTTCACTGAAAAATACTTCCAAGTGACCCCTTGTTTCTGTGTCCCCTCTCTGGAACATCCTGTCTCTGTCCACCTTATCTATTCCCCCAGTATTTTATGTCGTTTTCATGTCTCCCTAATCCTGTCCCCCATGTGTCAGGCCGATTTTCCTTAAACTTTCTTATAGGACATTTCCCTTAGCTCGGAACTAATTGTTTCAAACCTTTGCACTTTCTCTAATTTTTGACGTGCTTCACCAGGTGTGGGGTTCCAAACTGGTGCTGCATACTCCAGTATGGGCCTGACGTACACAGTGTACGTGTCTTGAATGATTCCTTAAAGGATCGGGCTTTCTCAGGTTTCCAGACCCCTATGTAAGTTATCTGGTTGATTTTGCTTTCCCGAGATGTGCTCCTTTTTTCCCCAAAATCTTTCTCCTTGAGTGAGGTTTGCAGTCTTTGGAACCTAGTCTATACTCTGTCTGCGGTCTTCTTTGCCTTCCCCGATCTTCATGACTTTGCATTTAGCGGGTTAAATTCGAAGCCATTGCTGGACCACGTGTCCCGCCCGTCCGTCTTTTTTTAGTCCTGCCTGATCCCCATCTGATTTAATTCTCCTCATTAACTTCACATCATCTGCAAACAAGGACACTTCTGAGTCTATTCCTTCCTTCATGTCCTTCCCATATACCAAAAATAGCACTGGTCCTAGGACTGACCCCTGTGGGACCCGCTCGTCACAGGCGCCCACTGTGATACCTCATCACGTACCATGACTCGTTGTTGCCTCCCTGTCAGGTATTCTCTGATCCATTGCAGTGCCCTTCCTGTTATACGTGCCTGATCCTCTAGCTTCTGCACTAATCTCTTGTGAGGAACTGTATCGAAGGCCTTCTTGCAGTCCAAGAAAATGCAGTCAACCCACCATTCTCTCTCGTGTCTTACTTCTGTTACCTTGTCATAAAACTCCAGGAGGTTTGTGACACAGGATTTGCCTTCCCTGAATCCGTGCTGGTTGTCATTTATAATCTTGTTCTGTTCCAGGTGCTCTTCCACTCTCCTCTGATAATCTTCTCCATGACTTGCATACTATACCGTCAGTGACACTGGTCTATAGTTTAGTGCCTCGTTTCTGTTTCCTTTCTTAAAGATGGGAACTACATTTGCTGTCTTCCATACCTCAGGTAGCTGCCCAGTTTAGAGTGATGTGTTGAAGTCTGATTAGTGGCACACACAGCATCTCTGCTCCCTCTCTAAGGACCCACGGGAGATGTTGTCCGGTCCATCGCCTTTGAGGTATTAAGGTCCTTAGCAGCTTCTTCACCTCCTCCTCAGTTGTGTGATATCATCCAACACTTGTTGGTATATTCCTTGTTGGTGTCTCCCTCTGTTCTGTCTTCCCAGAGTCCTTCCTGTCTCCACTGTAAATACCTCCTTAAATCTCGTGTTGAGCTCCTCACATACCTCTGATCGTTTCTTGTGAACTCCCCACCTTCCTTCCTCAGCCTGATTACCTGGTCTTTGACTGTTGTCTTCCTCTGATGTGGCTATACAGCAGTTTTGGGTCAGACTTGACTTTCGATGCTATGTTGTTTTCGTACTGTTGCTGGTCCTCCATCCTTATCTCTGCATACTCGTTTCTGGCTCGTCGACTAATCTCCTTATTTTCCTGGGTCTTTTATCTTCTGTACTTTTTCCATTCTCTATGCATTAGTTTTGCCTCCCTTGTGTGTACTCACCTAATTGTACTCACCTAATTGGGTTGCGGGGGTCAAGACTCAGCTCCTGGCCCCCCTCTTGTGTCCGCTACTGGGTCTCTGCTCTCCCTGCCCCATGAGCTTTTCATACCTTTCAAAAAACTATGTATGGTTTCCCCGCCTCCACTATATCCCTAGACTTTTCCCCTTTCCCTGACTATTTTGGTGAAGAAATGCTTCCTCCCCCTTTGCTCATCGGTCTTCATTCCCAGTTTTCCCTTGTTTCTTTTTCCCCTCTCGGGAAACACCCTTATTCTACCTTTGATTCCCCCAGCATTTTTATGTTTATCATGTCTCCTCTGCCCCTTCTTTCCCCCAGTGTTTTTCTATTTCCCTCCCTTTCTTAGGACAGACCCCTGTGTGTGTTGTGTGTGTGTGTGTGTGTGTGTGTGTTGTGTGTCGGGGGGGGTGTTGGGTTGTGTGTGTGTGTGTGTTGTGTGTACTCAACTATATGTTTGGGGTCAATCACACTCGGGACCTCTTTTTGGTCTAATGGGTCCCCTCCCCCGGGTTTCCCAGACCCTTTTTACTTCTTCTTGAAGGTATGTATGGACCCGCCTCTTCCTTACCCTCTTTGTTCGACTTCCTGTCAATATACTTAAAAAATTCCTAATATCCCAGCTCTAAAATTTCAACTTGATCCTCCTCCGTCTGAATTTTTCTCATTAACTTCCTCATCTTCAAACAGGGGCATTTCTGGTCTATTCCTCCCTCATGTCTTTCACCTATACCAGGAACAGCATGGTCCCGGATGACCCCGGGGGGCTTTCTCACAGGCGCCCCTCTGACACCTCTTCACGTAACTGACTCCCTGCCTTAGTAGGGATTTTCTGATCAATTGCAGGGCCTTCCCCGTTATTCCCCCGGTCCTCCCGCTTTTTCACTAGTCTCTTTTTTGAAATTGTCAAAAAACCCTTCCCCACAGTCGAAACGCAATCTACCCCCCTTCTTTTTCTTGTCTTACTTTTCACCTTTCTTGAACTCCAGTAGGTTTGTGAAACAAGTTTCCCCCCTCTGAATCCGTGCTGGTTGTCGTTTAAACCTTCCTTTTTGGGGGCTCCAACTCTTTTCCCGATAATCTTCTCCCTGACCTTGCATTCAATGTTTTGTGTTGTGCGTGTGCGGGGTGTGTGTACGTAATTCACCGCTTGACTTAAAATTGCTAAAGTGTTGTTGTACCTAAACCACTACAATTTCACGTTCCGGGTTTTCCCGCTCCTGGTATCACCAGCTGCAGGTATCACCAGCTGCAGGTATCCCAGCTGCAGGTATCACCAGCTGCAGGTATTACTAGCTGCAGGTATTACGCTGCAGGTATCCCCTCGGTTCACCAGCTGGGGATCACCACCCCAGGTATCACCAGCCGGATCACCAGCTGCAGGTATCACCGCCCATGTATCCCAGTTTCAGGTATCACCAGCTGATAACCTCAATAAAAATGTTCTTTAATCTCTATTTTGGGGTTAAAAAAATTCTTGACTAATGGTGAACAGGCAACATGCGCAAATGCAGGCAATGCAGAAACATGGGTAACATGCAGCAACATGCAAACATTCAGCAACATTTATAACATGAAGCAACATTTAGCAACGCCAATATCAACCGCTAAGAACTACATGTAAATTGGCCATTCAGGGAATTCTTATATGAGAAAAAGGGAAATGGTGAAATTCAAAAGCCCAGTATAGCGGTGTTCACAACCTACTAAATGACAACAAGGGTAAGAATGCGAAAAATTTCACCCAGCAGCGGGCCAGACCAAACTAACTGACATTATTACAAACCCCCGTTCAAAAAAAAAATTGAAATCATCCCCTCACTCAGCACCTGGCCCAGGATGTAGATGAATGGTTCAGAGAACCGACAAGTTGATAAATTAGACACATATGCAACGGGTATCTTTATTGAAACGTTTGCCCCCGGTGCCATCGCCCATACAAAAGGAGAAACGTGAAGAACAGTAGGGTTTGGGTAATCAGCCCCTCAACCTTGAGTCGATGTAGTCGTCCATCAATCAAAAAGAATACAACATATTGCGAAAAGTCATATACCGTGGAAAAGGGGGCCCAAGTGGTCAAATGTGCACAACCTCGGCTGCTGCCTTCTTTCTGCAGGTATTCCACTACTTCCCCACATATGTTGTATTCTTTCAGTGGGGGGAACAACGCTCGGGTGAGACGAAAAACCTTTTTTCTTCACGTTTCCCTTTTGGGCTGAGGGCCCTGGTCATTAAAAAAACCGAAATTTTTTCTAATAAACCTGCCCAGATTCAGGGAATCCTATTTATTAAATATCAGTACCACTTGCAAGCCCAGTTTCTTTGGAGAAAGGCCTATAAAAGATGACCCCAGGTTAAAAGTGCAGACATGCTCATTTGCAAAAAGGGGGGTAGTAGGCACTAGCTAAAATTGGACCAGTAGCCCTAACATCCACATCATAAAAAACTTCGAAAGAGTAATAGCGGCAGTTACAAATTTTATGGAAGCCAACCAACTCCCGAACCGCATGGTTTAGGCGGACGATCATCCTGTCCCCTGCTGAAATTTGACACAATTTCGGAGGTTGGGAGCCAAAAGCGATGGTATAAGAAAATTTTGCAAAGGCGTTTGACAAATGTGATCTGGGTGATTCCAAAAAGGGCCATGGGCATTTCAGGGGTTAAGGGAGAGTTTTGGGTTCCCAACACAAAAAACAAAAATAAGTAAAAGGTAAAAATCCCCGCATCAGCGGGTCAAAGCTCAGCTCCCGAGGCACTGTCCTGGCACCTCTGCTGTTTCTCATCCTCAAGCAGACATAGATATAAAAAGTCACGGTTTGTTTATCATTTGCAGATGACACTAAAATAAGCATAAAAAGTCACTACGGTAGAAAACCTTGAAGACATAAACAATTTAATGGGCAGTGGGGAAAAACATGACGTTCAGTGGGATGTTTTACCCGGTTGGAAAAAATGATGAACTCGGAACACTATTAAAAAAACCAAGGGATCGTCTGAACGAAAGGGCAGGCACACTGAGGTCGGGTTAATCTCCTCCGGTCGGGTGGAAAACATTTGGGACGTGATTCCGGACCTGCTGTCTCTGTTACCCATCAGTGTAACTTGGGTATCTGGGTGTTAGTCATGGTGTGGGTCCTCTGGGAAAACTGACTTAATTTGTCAAAACTCACATAACGGGGGCTTTCTATATAGTAGCATGTTATTGATTCCCTGGGCCCTGTATACCTTGTACATGTCTTTGTAAATAAAAATATTATATTATATTATTCAATACAAGGGAAATATTGCCAATGGTTCCCTATTCAATATTGCTTATTTTGGGGCCCCCGTTGAGAGCAGGAGAAATATCAGGCTGGAAAAAATCAGAATCTTTTGCAGCCCCATGAAGTAAAGCTTTTAAAATTACGGGAACGCCTTAAATCTTAAATGTATTTAGTGGAGCGGAGGAAGAAAATGAAATTACACCTGGAAAGTATTCGAGGGCCTGGTCCTAAATCTGCACACTGCCATAACAACATAATGGGTGAAAATATGGGAGAAAGTGCAAAATAAACCAGTGAAGAGCGGGGGCCCGGGTGGGCCACTAAGGAACCTGATCAACATTCTTGGCCCCAGACTATTCAACATTTTGAAGATATCAAAACCTTGTAACAATTAGAAGCCTTCAAGAAAAACTGGCAAATATATTCCCCCGACATTTGTCTTTGCAAACATACAGGGTTAGATCTAAAGCCGTCAACAAACAAAAAAACCCCTTACATAAAGGGACTGCTCAGGGAGTCAGATGAAATGTTTAGCATTCACGAGACCCACATAAGGATCTTTTTAAAAACAAAATATGGATTCCAGGTTAAACCTATTCAGATCACAAACTAAACAGGCAACAAGGGGAAGGGGGGGATTTGGGCCCCGTTTCCGGTGCTTATTTGCTCAGAACTACAAAACCCCTAAATGATGATTAAATTTTGGCGGAAAATTTTAAAAACCAAAACCTTGTCATTGGTGGTATAGGCTCCCAGTCAACTTCCATCATTTTTTGGAGCAGCTTTTAAAAATTTCCCAATGTCTGGAAAACCCCAACTCCTTCCCAAACATCTTTACGGGGAGATTTCAACTTGGGGACACCTAAAATGGAGGAGTATGCAAAAAACTTTTAGCAGAGATCCCCCAGGATGCAGCTCTGATGAAAATTCACACAAAAATGACTATTAAATCTCTCCCTTTCCCCTTTAAAACCCAAAAATTGAGCCAAAAAGACTGAAAATACGCTGGACCTCATCTTCACTAACAACGACATTGATATAATAAAACCCTATCAAAAAAATACCTCAGTCACAACATAATAGAGGTACAGACATATACAGGGCTCCACCAGCAAAATGTTATCAGTCATGAGGTGTCTTCACAAAATTAAATTTAAATAAAAAAAACATAAATGGGAACAAGTAAACCATGTCCTAAATGAAAGAAGCGGGGAAGATACCCAAACAACACAGATCGAACCTTTGCCTAAAAAAAATAAACTCTGTGCCTTGAATCTGCTCAAGGCACATTTCTTTAAAGAAAAGAAAGAATAAATTAGAAAGAGAGGCGCTCCTATACAGACGAAGGCGAAGAGCCCAAAGCTGTGGGGGGGCCAATATTTTGAAATATGAAGGGAGGCACTGGTCAATAAAATTCAAATATTGAACTTAAGCTGAAAAATCTTACGGGAGACCAGAAGACAAGAATAGGAAGAACTAAAACCTGGAAATTAAAAAAAAAAAATACTTCTTCTCACCCCAAGGCAAAACACATCCAATATTGGGCCCTGCTTAGGGGAATGGGACATACACAGATGACACCAAAAATGATAGATAAAAAGCCCCTCGACTCAGTGTTCAAACCGCTGCCAGACAAAGAGTCGACAATCCAAATGAATTATTTATGAAGGGCCCCAAAATATGGTCTTTTAAAAAAATCTCAGATTTTTCCTTCCCACAAGACTTTGAAAAGGCAATAAATAAAATCCCCATCACCTGGGGCCCAGACTCATGGAACCCCGTGTTCATCAAGAACTGAAAGAACCTGTCACGTGCCTTCAGCATTCTATGAAGGGGAGCATGGACACGGAGTCATCACCCCTCACAAAAAACAACAGACATCCCCCACCCCAAAAAGGGGAGCATAAAGAAATTCAAAGGACTAAGCCCTTTAACAACATCCCTATCATAAAAATCTTTGGGGTTCAAGAAGAAAAATCTCAACCACCTAAATACCCATCGTTACACAACCCAGGGCAATAGGGGTTTGGCAGATGCTCCCCTGCCCCGCTACTGGATCACTATGACAAGGTCCCGGATTTTAAAAGGGTAAACAAAATACAGATGCAGTATACACAGACTGCAAAAGCTTTCGACAAGTGTGAATGGTGTTCCAAAAAAATGCGTGATAAAAAGGGAAAAACATGAAAAGTTGGAGATGGATCTATAACTTCCCGACAAATAAACACAAAGCGTAATAGTAAAAGAGTAAAGTCTGAGGCCTGGGGAAAAACTGTTCCACAAAGGGACATACTCGCTCCCATTCTATTCTCATATATCTAATAGAAGAATGTAACCATACTCCGTGTCTTCCTTTTCAGGAACCCCGGTTCCTGTGACCCCATTTAAGAACCCCAAGACTCCAAACGAAAATCAACCAAATCTTAAATGGGCCTCTCAAAAAAATAAGTTCAATGAAGAGAAATTTCAACTACAGATATGAAAAACTTGAAATTAAAACTGTATCAGGGTATACATTTACATTAATTTTTCAAAATTTTTGAAGGACCTGGGGTATAATGTCGAGGGTCACGCCTTCAAAGACCCCTTTTCCGCATCTGCTAGGAAAATGACAGGATGGATAATGGAACCCAAAACTAGGGACGCCAAGCCCATGATGATTCTCTTTAAAACGCTTGTTTTTTCTTGGTTGGAATACTGCTGTCACTAACTGCCCCTTTTAAGGCTGGGACATTAGACATGAAGAGTGTACAAAAAAACTTTCACAGCCCCATAATGATAAGGCACCAAATTTCGGGGGAAGGTTGGGCCTTTGATTTGTATTTCCCCGGAACCGGGGGAGAACATGATTATACATGGAAAACAAAGGGGTTAGTATCAAACTTACCGAAAATCACTCCCTTTAAAACAAAACCGGCAGGAGATGCAACATTCCCCCCAAAGAAAAGCAGGGGGGCCACGGTACACTGAGAGACAACACAATAAGTGTCAAGGGCCCAAGACTGTTCAACTGCCTCCCAGCAAAAAAATTAAAAAGACCTGCTGTCTTAGAAACCTGGACGGAACTAAAAATCAGTACCAAAAACCGGGCTGTGGTTCGTACGTGAGTTTGCTTTCGGCTAGGAGCAAAACCTGGTTGACCAGGCTAGCATCAGAAGCTGGCCCATGGCCGTGAAAGGTCCCCATTCCATCGCAGACATTCGGAAACTTGAATGTGCCCATTCTAACACCTTTCTTCTCTTTGAAATTTTGCTTTATTAAACTTTCCCTTCACGAATGTCCGAGACTCAAGACAACCAATATTCCAACGTTCCTGAAATCCCGGGCCACCTTTCCCATGTCAGGAACTGCCTGGTTTTACATCTCTCCTCCTCAGTGCCTAGTTGCACATCTCCCCCTCCTCAGTGTCTAGTTGCACATTTTCCTCCAGTGCCTAGTTGCACACTCTCCTCATCAGTGCCCAGTTTCACTCTCCCCCTCAGTGCCTAGTTACATTTTCTTCCTCAGTGCCTGGTGCACTCTCTCCTCCTCAGGCCTGGTGCACTCTCCCTCCTCAGTGCCTAGTTCCATTTTCCCCCTCAGTCCTGTTTCCCTCTCTCCTCCTCAGTGCCTGTTTCATCTCTCCTCCTAGTGCCTCTGGGCAGCAGCCGACTCTCGCTGGTCCTTGGGAAGCAATGGTTCTCTGTTAGAGGAATTTTTTTTCGGTGGATCTTCCCTTTTCTATAAAGGCTGAAATTAATGACCCTCGTGCTGCTTTTATTATTATTATTATTTCTTTTGATTATTATGAAATTTTTATTATTATTATTATTATTATTATTATTATTATTATCATTTTTATCATTATTATTATTATTATTATTATTATTATTATTATTATTATTTTTATTATTATTATTATTATTATTATTATTATTATTATTATTATTATTATTATTTTATCGTCATTTTGTGTGATAAATGGTTTGAAAACCGACAAGTTAAAGATTGAGACACTTATGCAACATTCAACATCTGGGATCTTGATACAAGGAATTCTTCAACACTTGTCCAACCCTTTTGGCGAAAACCCACTTCCCAGTGGATGGTACCACTGTGACCCCCCCCTCCTGCCATCACCCGACTACGTACATAAGTCACTTCTCCCGGGCCTATCTGTACTTTCTACAAGTGATGGACTGAAACATCGACTCAGGCCAGGGACTGATTACCTCAAACTCCTCCTCTCCTTACCCGTTTCTACTTTGTATTGGACTGATGAGCCACTTTGTGGCGAAACTTTCCCCAATAATGATTTTTTTGCATAAGTGTCTCTCTTCATCGTCATTATTATAGTCTTGGAGGGTAATGCAGGGTATTGATGTGGTGAATGGTTGGTTTGGGTAGGTGATGTGTTTGGTTGTGTAGCTGGTGGTATATGTTTCTGTTTGACTGGTGTTTTGTTTTTGGTTTTTTGGGTGGTGGTGCTCACCCAATTGGGTTGCAGGGGGCGATGCATGCTCTGGCCCCCCCTCTTCACTGGTGTTGTGTGTGTGTGTGTGTGACTGGGTGAGTAGATTTTGGTTGTGCTTCGAAAGGCCCAGTTTCTCTGAGAAAAATTAAGGGTTTTCCAACAAAACAGAAAAAAAGAAGCATCAAGCAAGAACCTTGTTGAAATCATCACACAGGTGAAGAACCCTGTTAAAGGGGACACCCCCTT
>WNWK01053214.1:0-11942 GCA_009830355.1 Cherax destructor
TCCAGGCTACCACCGGAAAGCGGACAATGTCGGAAAGCAGAACGCTATTTTTTTATAAATGCATAAAAAATGCCAGATAACAAGTTTATACTAACATATACAGTAGACTGTTGTTTAACATGGTTTTATTTGGCAAGTTTTGGTTATAGAACTATTGAAGAATTGTGGCATATTTTTGTATAACACTTTGTAAAATCAACTTAACACGGTTCAGTTTGCAGGAGGGAAAAAATTGGAGCGTCACCCATGGGATACACTCTGCCTGGCTGTGGGTTAGATCACTGAATCAACGGGGAAGATCTACTGCCATCTAAAAAAACTTGTTTGGCTTTTTGGGGACTCCCAGGAATGTACAGTGGACCCCGACTATTTGAACTTAATCCATTCCAGGAGCTAGTTCTCAACACAAAATGTTCGAGTGGTGATTTAATTTTTCCCATAAGAAATAATGGAAATACAATTAATCCGTTCCTGCTGTCAGGAGGCATGACAAAATAGTACTTCACTGTGAAGCTATTATCAACTCGACAGCTTATTTATCTATCACAATTCATCTAATATGACATAATAAACAATATAAATAACATAAAAACCTGATATACACTCTAGAATGAATAAAATATGTATGTCATTACGAATGTGGTGGCTGGGAAGGATGGTGGTGGCGGGTATTCTCGCTACAGCTGTGAAAACATCTTCCCATTCTTTCCTCCTTCAGACGTGTTAGTACAAGAGAAAACGGAGTTTGTAATGCTATCTGCATTATATCACTTCCAGTCAGCTTCAAGGAGTGAACAGAAATCATACGTGTCAGGCTGGTTACAGCAACAACAACTGGTTTGTTTACAAAACTCCCAAACGTTCATTTAATCTTGTTTACTCACCACTGCCTCTACCACCACTGCCTCTACCACCACTGCCTCTACTACCACTGCCTCTACTACCACTGCCTCTACTACCACTGCCTCTACCACCACTGCCTCTACCACCACTGCCTCAACCACCACTGCCTCTACCACCACTGCCTCTACAACCACTGCCTCAACCACCACTGCCTCTACCACCACTGCCTCTACCACCACTGCCTCTACCACCACTGCCTCTCACCACTGCCTCAACCACCACTGCCTCAACCACCACTGCCTCTACCACTACCTCAACCACCACTGCCTCTACCACTACCTCAATAACCACTGCCTCTACCACCACTGCCTCTACCACTACTGCCTCTCACCACTGCCTCTACCACCACTGCCTCTACCACCACTGCCTCTACCACCACTGCCTCTCACCACTGCCTCTACCACCACTGCCTCTACCACCACTGCCTCTCACCACTGCCTCACACTTAATGAACAAACTCCAAACAATTATAATTAACCCTTTGACTGTTTCGGACGTATATTTACGTCTTACGAGCCAATGTTTCGGACGTATTTATACGCCTAAATTCTAGCGGCCTCAAATCAAGCAGGAGAAAGCTGGTAGGCCCACATGTGAGAGAATGGGTCTGTGTGGTCAGTGTGCGCAGTATAAAAAATCCTGCAGCAAGCAGTACATAATGAGAAAAAAACTCCGACCGTTTTTTAATTAAAACGCCGTCTTTGAGGTGTGTTTTCGTATAGTATTTATGGTTGTATTCTCTTTTTCATGGTCTCATTTGATAGAATGAGAAACATATTACAGGAATAGAGATGATTTTGATTAGTTTCATGATGTAAACGATCTTGAAATTGAGCTCAAAGTAGCGGAAATGTTCGATTTTTGCCAATGTTCAAAAGTAAACAAATCACACCATGCATCCAATACACATCAACTGGTGAGTCTAATATTCTTTCACAAGTGCACAGATATTATTTATACAGTTTTTACAATAATGCAATAGTCTGCATAACAATAAATCTTCTATTTTTTGTATGAATAAAAAATCAAAATAGAAAGCAAAGTAATGTAAGAGGGGGCCTAAAGACATGACTAATGAACAGATAACATCTTATTTTAGTGCTAGGGATGTCTGCATTTTTTATTCTGGACCCTATTTTGAAATTGACATCTTTTTTATTTTGCATGAAATTGGCGAAATTGCCATTTTCTGACCACTTTATTGAGTAGTTGAAATCGGTAAATTGGTGATTTCTTGTACTCAATCGATAGAACAAATGGAGTTCTAAATAAATAGCTACGAGTTTGGTCGACTGTCCCAATGGAATTGGCCTAAAATAGGGCTCAAAGTCGGCGAAATCGCCGATGCGTATATATCACTGACATCGCTAACTTTGCGAGAGCGTAATTCCGTAAGTTTTTAATCAAATTTCATACTTTTGGTGTCATTACAATCGGGAAAAGATTCTCTATCATTTCATAAGAAAAAATAATTTATTTTTTTTTCCAAAATTTTCCGACATAGAATGACAGTTTCAGAATGGGGCCTCCGACAGTCAAAGGGTTAAGTGTGAAATGTCTGGATGAGCGTGCAGGGTAATGTTCTCTTGAGTGTAAACAACGCGGGACCTGCTCTCCAAGCGCCTGGGCGGACAGGTGATGGACGCACTTGTTCGAATCGTGATATTTTGTTTGCATGGCGATATCGATTTTCTTGTTCTAATAACGATATGTTCTATTGCCGAGCCGTTCGAATAGCAGGGGTCCACTGTAACCCTATTTTTCCCATAAGTTCTTCAGTTTGTCTAGCACGGTTTTAACTACCACAGTTTTTTCAGGAACGTAACTACCGTGTAAAACGATGGTCTACTGTTTAAGTTAGCAATAGAACTTGGCATTAAAAAACAATAAAAAGTTAAATACACACACAGTACACACAATACATGCCTTAAAATATTTGTAGTCCTAATGTAGAGTGAGAGGTGAGTAGTATTTATTGTAAGAAGTCAGGTGTGGGAGGTATGGTAGCCAGCCAGGCCACCCCACCCACACATAATATACTACAACATTTAAAAAAAAACGGAATGGTAAAATGTATATACAGTAGGGCCCCGCTTTACAGCGTTTTTTACAGAATTCCGCTAATATGGACATTTCAAATTATGACCAAAACTCAATATACGGCTCCACTCACTTGACTTTCTAGTACAGTCACCGTACCCTTCCTGGTTTGTTTACATTATCCGTGAGCTCCATGAGCACCACGTCTCTCCATTATGTCTGGAAACTTTCCAAAATTTCAAGTGTTTTAACCCTTTCGGGTCAATGCCATACTAGTACGTTTTACAAGCAGGGGTTGGTGCCGTACTAGTACGCCCAAATTCTAACGGCCTCAATTTAAGCAGAAAACGTCTGGTAGGCATACATATGAAAGAATGGGTCTGTGTGGTCAGTGTGCGCAGTATATATAAAAATCCTGCAGACACACTGCATAATGAGAGAAAAAACCTGACCGTTCTTTTCGATTAAAACAGCGACTTTGCAGTCGATTTTCGTATGGTATTTATTGATGTATTATTGTTTTCTTGGTATCATTTGATAGAATGGAAGATATATTACAGAAATAGTGATGATTTCGATTGGTATGACAATGACAAGTACCTTGAAATTGAGCTCAAAGTAGCGAAAATGTTCACTTTTTGACGATGTTCAAGAGTAATCACACCATGCGTCCAATACACATCAACTGGCGAGTCTTATATTCATGCACAAGTGCTCTGATATTATTTATACCATTTTACAATGATGCAGTTGTATACATAATAGTAAATCTTCTATTTTTGTGTGAGAATAAAAATTCAAAATGGAAAGCAAAAGTAATGGAACAGGGGCCTGGAGACGTGGCTAATGAACAGAGAACATGTTATTTTTGTGCCAGGAATGTCTGGCTTGTTTACTCTGAACCCTATTTTGAAATTGGCATAGTTTGAAATTTGTGTGAAATTGGAAAATTGACATTTTCTGACCACTATTTTGTGTAGATAAAATTGGTAAATAGGCGGTTTCTTGTACTCAATCGATAGAAGAAATGGAGTTCTAGCGAAATAGCTATAATTGTAAGAGATTGAAACATTGGAATTTGTCGAAAATAGGGCTCGAAGTGGGTGAAATCGCCGATGCGTCAGTGTCATAGATAACACGAACTTCGGAAAGCATAATTCTGTTAGTTTTTATCAAATTTCATAATTTTGGTGGCGTTATGATCAGAAAAAGATTCTCTATCATTTGATAAGAAACAATTATTTTTTTTTTCAAAAAATTTTCGACCCCAGGAACACGTTTCCAAGAAGGCATGTCGACTCCCAAAGGACCCCAGGATTACGTACTGCTCCAAACTCGAACAATTATGTAAGTGTATTTTTGTAAGTGCTTTTGTAAGTGTATTTTTGGGGGTCTAAAAGGACTAATCTAATTTACATTATTCCTTATGGGAACAAATTCGTTCGTAACGGCACTTGAATAGCATTCTGGAACGAAATAATGACGTAATTCAGGGGTCCACTGTAATAATAATAATAATAATAATTTGTCAGAGCATCATTCTTTCTAAAAATTACATGAGAATAGAAATGTTGGTCTTTATTTATTCTATTGTACCACTGTGGAGACAACTTGTACACAATAAGTTGTTTGTATGAATGTGTATCAACCATAACTAGTTGGTTTGTTTACATAAGTACTCTGTAGCTCTATCTTACTCTCTCTTGTTTATTTGTTTTTATCTCACTTACTCACTTCTCACCCTACATTAACCCTTTGACTGTCGGAGACCCTTTCTGAAACTGTCATTTCATGTCACAAAATATTCGAAAAAAAAAAAAAATTCTTATCAAAATGTTAAGATTATTTTTCTGATTGTTTAAATCCCCAAAAAAAATTTTTGCGATCAGTACTTACCGAGATATAGAGCGGTAAAGTTGGCAAAAAATGAGCTGCATATGGCAACAGCAGCGAATGCCACTCACCCGGTAAACTTTGGTTTACTTCCTTTCGTAGGTTTCTTGTTTTATTTCACTATTTTATTTTTTTACGTAACTTATGTGGCCTGTGAGACCAAAGTAAGGTGCAATGTATATATATACACTCGTTGTATGCAACACAATAATTGCACAAACATTAGTATCATTATATTGTTTACAAAACTTGTTTACACCAACAATAAAAAAAATTGTTTATTACTATTGTTCTATAATATATATACACATATATAATGACTAGACACTTTCCATCAACTGCAATTAGCACTTCAAAACTCCAAGCTATGTGTGTATGTGTGTGTATGTGTGTGTATGTGTGTGTGTGTGTGTGTGAGTCAGGGTAAGGCAGCTGTCAAAATGACATATTATACCATTACTCACCACCCCCACACTGCCTGTCAACCTGTCAACACAAAAGAGGACCCATGTCTTCTTCCCCACAACCTCCTTCCTTTCCTTCATACCTACCTTCCTAGCTTCCTTTCTTCCTTCATACCTACCTTCCTAGTTTCCTTTCTTTATGTCTTTCTTTCTAACATATTTCCTTCCTGCCTTCCTTTCTTCCTTCATTCCTTCCTTTATTTATTCCTTCCTTACTTCTTTTGTTCCTTCCTTCCTCTCATCTCTTCCTTCCTTCCTTTCTCTCTTTCTTTCTTTCTTAATTCCTTCCTTCTTCCTTTCCTCCTTCCTTCTTCTTTCCTTCCTTCCTCTCATCTCTTCTTTCCTTCCTTCCTTCCTCTCATCTCTTCTTTTATTCCTTCCTTCTTCTCATCTCTTACTTCCTTCCTTACTTTTTTTCTTCCTTCCTTCATTCCTTCCTTCTGGTATCCTGGGCATTTCTTTCGGTCAGAAACTCCTCAAAACCATGAAATATATCTTCAGAGACACTTCCATCAGTGTTAGAGCTATCATTGAGGAAGAGAACAGTCCCAGATGCCCCAAGGAGTCAGATAATTCTTACCACTAGGCATGCTAAACAAGAACTACTGAAATGGCGTTCCACAATGCACCACTGGCTGCCCGATTTTTTATACTGCGCACACTGACCACACAGACCCACTCTCTCACATGTAGGCCTACCAGCTTTCTCCTGCTTGATTTGAGGCCGCTAGAATTTATGCGTCTAAATACGTCCGAAACATTGGCTTGTAAGATGTATATATACGACCGAAACAGTCAAAGGGTTAAGACTACAAATATTTTAAGGCAAGTATTGAGTGTACTGTACAGTGGTCCCCCGAGTAACGAACACCCCGGAAATCATACAATTATGTAAGTACAGTAGACCCCCGGCTAATGAAAAAAAATCATTCCAGAAGCCTGCTCAAGTGCCATTACCGAACGATTTATTCCTTAAGAAATAATGTCACGTAGGTTAGTCTATTTTGACCCCAAAATACACTTCCACAAGCACTTACAATATTATACTTACATAATTGTACGATTTCCGGTGTGTTTGTTAGCCGGGGTCCACTGTATAATATTGTAAGTGCTTGTGGAAGTGTATTTTGGGGTCTGAAATAGACTAACCTACGTGACATTATTCCTTAAGGAGTAAATTGCTCGTAATGGCACTTGAGCAGGCTTCTCGAATGAAGTTTTGCGTTACTCGGGGTCCACTGTATATGCATTGTATCACTCTAGAGAGCTTTAAGCATCGTAGTATAGTATGTGTGGGTGGGGTGACCAGGAGGGCTACTACACCTGACTTCTTACACTAAATACTACTCACCTTTTGCCCTACATTAAGACTACAAATATTTTGAGGTAAATAATGAGTGTACTGTGTGTGTATTTTACTTTTTAATGCCTAGTTCTATTGCTAACTTAATATATGTTAGTGTAAACTTGTTATCTGGCATTTATATGTATTTATAAAAGGAAAATAATGGAGTTCTCCTTTTCGGCAAAGTCTGCTTTCCAGCAGTAGCCTGGAACCTAACCTGCCGTTTAAGTGGGGCCCTACTGTATACTCAACAGGCTTATTCCCCTATAATTTTTACATTCTTTTTTATCCTCTTTGCCTTTATACAAAGAAGCTATAAATGCTGTCTGCCAATCAATAGGTATCTTCCCCTCTTCCATACGTTTATAAAATAAATGCACCAATCATTCCAAAACTATATCCCCACTTGCTTTTAATATTTTTGTCTTTATCCCATCAATCTCAGCTGCTCTACCCCTTTCATTCTATCCACTCCTCATGCACCTCCCCACTCTCACAACTGGCTCCTCTTCACTCCTACAAGAAGTTATACCTCCCTGCTCAATGCATGAAATAACACCTTCCCTATATTCATCAACATTTAATAATTCCTCAACATATTCTCTCCATCTTTTCAATATTGTATTTCCAACTCTCTATCTAATAACTCTCCCCTCCTATTGTTAACTGTCAAATCAATTCATTCCGTAGTCTTTCTTAACTTATTAATCTCACTCCAAAACGTTTTCTTATTCTCGGCAAAATTTGCTGATAGCATTTTACCCATCCTCTCATTTACTCTCCTTTAACATCCCTTTACCACTCTCTTAACCTCTCTTTTTCTCTTCATATACTCCTCCCTCCTTGTATCACTTCTTTGTAAAAACATTTCATATGCTAACTTTTTCTCTCTTACTACTCTCTTTACCTCATCATTCCACCAATCACTCGCCTTCCCTCCCACACCCACTTTCTTGTAACCACAAACTTCTGCTGAACATTCTAACACTACATTCTTAAATCTACCCCATACATCTTCAACCTCATTGCCTATACTCTCACTAGCCCACTTTTTTTCCAATACAGTGGACCCCCGGAGTGTATTTTTGGGGATCTAAAAGGACTAGTCTAATTTACATTATTCCTTATGGGAATAAACTCGTTTGGAAATGGCACTTGAACAGAATTCTGGAACGAAAAAATCACGAAAACCGGGGGTCCACTGTAGTTGTTTATATCTTATTCTAACTGCCTCCTCCTTTAATTTATAAGCCTTCACATCCCTCTTACTTGCTAATGCCGTTCTCCTTGTACCGTTTACTCTCACTGTGGTTTCTCTATAAACATGCACATCCTGAAGTCTACCATGGCAGTGACCTCCATTGAAGACACTGCAAAACTCAAAGCGGACATCAACCAAATCTTCAAATGGGCCACTCAAAACAATATGAAGTTCAACGAGGAGAAATTTCAACTACTCAGATATGGAAAACTTGAGGAAACAAAAAAATGTATCAAGGTATACGACAAATTCTAACCATACAACAGAGCGAAAAAGTAATGTGAAGGACTTCGGAGTGATAATGTCAGAGAATCTCGCCTTTAATTAAAGACCACAAGAATGTATATACCTCATCTGCTAGGAAAATTATAGGATGGATAATGAGAACCTTCAAAACTAGGGATGCCAAGCCCATGATGACACTCTTTAAATCACTTATTCTTTCTAGGCTGGAATACTGTTGTACACTAACAGCCCCCTTCAAGGTTAGCAATATTGCAGACCTGGAGTGTGTACAAAGAACTTTCACAGCACACATAAGTACGATAAAGCACCTAAATTACTGGGAATGGTTGAAGGTCCTTGATCTGTGTTCCCTGAAATGCAGGCGAGAGAGATACATGATAATATACACTTGGAAAATCCTAGAGGGATTAGTACCAAACTTGCACACAAAAATCACTACCTATGAAAGCAAAAGACTCAGCAGGAGATGCAACATTCCCCCGATGAAAAGCAGGGGCGCCACGAGTACACTGAGAGACAACACCATAAGTGTCCAGGGCCCAAGACTGTTCAACTGTCTCCCAGCATACATTAAGGGGATTACCAATAGACCCCTCGCTGTCTTCAAGCAGGCACTGGACAGGCACCTAGTCAGTACCTGACCAACCGGGCTGTGGTTCGTACGTCAGTTTGCGTGCAGCCGGCAGTAACAGCCTGGTTGATCAGACCCTGATTCACCATGAGGCCTGGTCTCAGACCTGGCCGTGGGGGAGTTGACCCCCGAAACCCTCTCCAGGTAAACTCTAGGTAATCAGTCTTTTATCTACCAATACATAGTCCAACAAACTCTCAGTACACCCTATATCATATCTTGTATATTTATTTTCCTTTTTATCTTAAAATATTTGGCAAATAGAGCAAAGCAGCTCAAACTAACCCATGTATATATATACAAAATTGTAAACAAGTACCTTGCTACAAATATTTTCCAATTTAAGATGACAAGTTACAATGGTATTAGGGGATGTGAATATAAATGCTGGTGGCCACTCCTCAACCACCTTTTATTACACAGTCATAAAGGTATGGCATGGATTCCCACTCATGAAGAAGTCAGTTTTAGTATATAAATTAAGATAATATCTTTATTTATACAAGTACAGTCACCCTGGCTCCGTGGGAGACGGCCGACTTGTTGAAAAAAAGTACAGTACATGTACAAGGTTTACAGGCCATAGCTGACATCAATAACATACTACTATGTAGAAAACTGCTTGTTATGCAGAGGATTTCAGGCAAATTAGGTCAGTTTTGTCCCAGGATGCGACCCACATCAGTCCACTAACACCCAGGTACCCATTATTACTGATGAGTGAACATAGGTGGCATCCTGGGAGTTAGTGGAATGGTGTGGGTGGCATCCTGGTTGTTACTGGACTGGTGGGGTCGCATCCTGGGTGTTAGTGGACTGGTGTGGGTAATATCCTGGGTGTTAGTGGACTGATGTGGATCACATCCTGGGTGTTAGTCGACTGGTGTGAGTCGCATCCTGGGTGTTAGTGGACTAGTGTGGGTGGCAACCTGGGTGTTACTGGACTGGCGTGGGTCGCATCCTGGGTGTTAATGGACTGGTGTGAGTAATATCCTGGGTGTTAGTGTGCAAGAACAAAGTGCCATAATCCCAGAGGGAACTTAAGTGCCGTGTGAAATAACAAAACGGAACGATTATTTGTCAGAGGAAGGAAGTCTCCTGAAAATAGGGTAAAGATAGATCTGTATAGTGAATATCAGTGGTGCCGTAGTATACAGATAAGTTAATAGATGTTAAAGTGAAAAATAAGGCGGAAGTGTAGGCCTAACGAGTTTCGTGTTTGAAATCAGTTGCCAGCAGCCGCCGGGTCTTTACCACGCAACTCCGTGTATTGATAATTTTAAATTGTTAGTATGTATACCTGACCAAAATCTAGTGATTACATTGATATAAAAAAAAAAATTCTATGAAATACGAATAGATGCACAATCTTGAGGAAATACATAATTTGTCCAGCTGAAAAATACGATAAACAGTGTAAAGTTGTGAGTTGTCAGTGAACGATTTCAACAACATAAGACTGTATATCTTCCAGTCATCATAGAAAAAACAGCAGTGTTGTGGTGTAGAAAAAACAAAAACTAAACCCAGTAGAGTGAACCATAAGTGCATAAAAACCCAGGTGTTAAACTGGGGTGAGGTTTACCAGGGTGCCAGAAGTAAACAGGGTGCTAGAGGTAAACCAGTGTGCCAGAGGTACGGCCGCCCGTCACAGTAGGAGCTGCCAGAAGCACCGGTTTTTTTCTCCAACACACAAGTTATACTTTTGTATCATACTGATCATTATTACTCTGTTTAATCATCTTCTAGTGGTCTGTCTCGCGTAAGCCAAATAATCCCTACAGGATTCATTAAATAAGTGACACTGGATCTCGTCAGATCCAAGAAATAAGGGAACCATTGACCGGATTCAAAACTGGTATCCTCGACCGGATTCAATAAGCAGATGGAGTTTTAAGGGACCTTATCAAACACCCAAACAATAACAATAACTTAAAGCGGTAAGATTCTCCAAACACTTACACATGCAAATAAAATAGATACGATACAAATAGATGGATCACTCCTTCAGGGAAGCTATTAGTAGAATATACAGTAAAACAACCAACAAAATCAATCATGAAACCCTGTGTAGTATGCAACCAAACAAACAAATGTTCCACTGGATGAATTACATGCAACTTTTGTGGTAAATGCTGCCACGCCCCTTGTGTAGGCATTCAAGAATCTACTACACGAGATATTAAACAAGGAAAGTGTTTTTGGGTATGTCCAAATGAGACCGAACTGTCGAATAAAATCACATCGATATTAAAAGATGACAACACCAAATCGGACTTCATAAAAAACATGACAGCTTTCTATAACAGTTGGGAAAGTAAAAAATCTGGGCCAGATGGTGCTACCGTCCCTGGTACAGATGTTGAAATGGTAGACAGTAACTGTAAGAATAGAGAAATAAATGATGGTGACCTGAAGAGGGACAGGAGCTCTAGTGAAATAAATGATGGGGAAACAGGTGTAGACAAGGACACACAAAAAACAGTGTTACAAACTAGCAATACCATGGTAGATAGTAAACAAGGGGATGCCCAGGGAAATACTGAAGATAAATTACCAGAAACAGTTGAAGGCTCCATTGTTAGCACTAGTGTCGAAGACAGACACGAGACAGAAACAAACAAACAAACAAACAAACAAACAAATTTTATTTCATTGCAGGTTACATGGGTATTGGAAGTTACAATGTAAATTGAGTGCAAGGAGAGCCACTGACATGCCATGGCATTAGGGGCAGCTTATTCTAGTCCTTAAAAACTAGGTACTTAATATTAGAGAAATTTATTGAGTTTATTCTAGTTAAAAATTATTTTCAAAATTACAATATGATGAAATTTTACTGTTTAAATTATTATATAATGATATTAGATCTTAGATTGTTACAGGTGTTAAGATTCTTGAATGATAATATGGAATTGAGATTATCTTAAGGAAAATAACATTGAGCATTTTGACATTAACTTATAATATGAGTAGGGGTAACATAATAGTAACATATTATTAAAAATTGAGATTATCGTATAGGAAAGTAACAATGAGCATTTTTCAAAGTAGTTTATAGCATGATCATTTAGGTTTGGGTGAGTAGGTGGTTTTGAGTTGAGTCTTAAATTGATTTTCAGACAAGATTATCTTAATATTTACTGGTAATGAATTCCA
>WNWK01053215.1:0-11941 GCA_009830355.1 Cherax destructor
AAAAGTATTTGTCAGAGGGCTGAAGAGGGGTTGTTGAGGTGGTTTGGTCATTTAGAGAGAAGGGATCAAAGTAGAATGACTTGGAGAGCGATAAATCTGTGGGGGAAGGAAGGCGGGGTAGGGGTCGTCCTAGAAAAGGTTGAGGGAAGGGGTAAAGGAGGTTTTGTGGGCGAGGGGCTTGGACTTCCAGCAAGCATGTGTGAGCGTGTTAGATAGGAGTGAATGGAGACGAATGGTTTTTGGACATGACGATCGTTGGAGTGGAGCAGGGTAACATTGTGTGAAGGGATTCAGGAAACCAGTTAATTGATTTAGTTGGACTTGAGTCCTGGAAATGGGAAGTACAATGCCTGCACTTTAAAGGAGGGGTCTGAGATAGTGACAGCTGGGAGGACTTTTCACTGTAGTATCTGAGCTCCTCTGCAAAGACAGTGATTATGTATGAGTGTGGTGAAAGTGTTGAATGATGATGAAAGTTTTTCTTTTGGGGATTTTTTTTTTTTGGGTCACCCTGCCTCGGTGGGAGACGGCCGACTTGTTGAAAAAAATAAAAAAAAAATATATATATATATATATATATATATCTCCATGGGGAAGTGGAACAGAATTCTTCCTCCGTAAGCCATGCGTGTCGTAAGAGGCGACTAAAATGCCGGGTGCAAGGGGCTAGTAACCCCTTCTCCTGTATATATTACTAAATGTAAAAGGAGAAACTTTCGTTTTTTCTTTTGGGCCACCCTACCTCGGTGGGAGACGGCCGACGTGTTGAAAGAAGAAAGAAGAATATATAAAAAGAACTCAAAAGGCTTAATAGAACTTCTCGGTTTGTGTCTACAGTTGACTTATCTATTACAAGCATATTCAGGACAAATTCTTAATATGTCTGGTATCTTATTTTTATTAACAAGACACCTTATCATATCACTTAGTTCATTACATTGTCTATCTCTATATTCCTCAATAAGTAGATAATTAAGCAGTCTGCCAGACTGCCAGAGGTACTTGAGAGGTACTTGTAATCAAGCTTAATTAAGCCTATCTACTACAACTTCAATCAATCTGTTTACATTGCAAGTTACTACATAAATGTAATAATCTACGTTCATGTTATCATAGCAATAGATCTACTCAGGCTTCTAACTACATTCCTATAACATCCACTTTCATTATTTACTTCTCTCCTAATATTATTAATAATGCTAGTGTACTTACTTTCTTTGTCTAACTTATCAACATTACGTTGCAGGAGTAATTCAGTATTATTGAATGTATTAATTCTAATCCCCCGGATTAGAAATGAACATGTCAGAATCATTATGTGAGTCAAGAACATTCAGTGATAACACTGAATCAGCAATGATACTTCCCACGGAGGTATTACTCTCCTGTAATATTTCTTCGCTCGTGTTCTTGTGTGTTGCAGGGGTCAAATGCTAGTAGCTGCTGACCTCACTTCTCAACTTACCGTCAGTCATATGCACTCCCCTTTTGTCTCGGGTCCCTTTCGTACCTGCTCTTGAAACTATGTATGGAAAAAAATGATGTCTTTGGCATCTATGTAATTATCTTTCAGTTTTGCCCCCGAGTTCCTGCTTCTCGCCTCACAAATTGCTTATCAATCTCAACTCTATCAATTCCTATGAGAATTTTATATGTTATAATGTCTTCCCCTGTTTTTATGTCCTCCAAATTTTTCCAATGTGTATGTTTGTGTGAGACAAGAGAGAGAGAATGAGAGTAAGTGAAAGTGTGTGTGTGTGTATCCCTGTTATAATTAAGCTACAATCCACCCCATTCCTCACACCCATCCGCCCAAAACCCAACCTGAAAACACTAGGCTTCGACCCCTTCAGGGACTACCTAGCAAACGACCAGACTATTCTTCTTGACAACCAACCCTCCACTGCAATAGATGTGGCGATCGCCTCCCTGCACGAAAGAATCACCGAGGCCACTGAAGCATGTTGCCAACTAACCACCTCCAGGGTCTACCAACAGTACAAACCAACCATGGAAATAAAAGACAGCATGAACAATTACCAAGCTGAACCTCCTCTCAGGCCAGCCCGCACACGAGGTACTCCAAAGAATGAGAAGGGAATTAATAACCCTAATCACCCAGCACAAAAGGGACCTATGGAAATACCTTGTGCTTCAAGCTAATCAGTATAAGCGCCAACCAGAACGATTCTGGATCAAGATCCGCAGACTACTGTGGGCTAAGCACTCACCCACTCAACTCCTCACACACTCATTCACTAATGAGGATGGCGAGGATGTGACCACCTTGCTCGAGCGAGAACCCACAGGATCAAGCTAATTTGATGAGGGAGGTGTGGAAGAAAATTCTCTCACGATGGCAGCAGAAGATTTAACAACAACCACTACCTGTGGGTCAATCAGTGGTGTGACGAAAACTGGGAAGACTTCCATCCAATACCAACAATTGATACATCTTCTCTTGAACCAGAGCACCCTCTCACAAGGCCAATCACCCTTAAGGAAATGACCCAAGTCATTGGACGAATGAGAAATAAGGCCCCTGGCCCCTCAGGCATAACAGTAAAACAGATAAAATACCTACCCCGTAATTGCAAGATGTCCCTATTAAACATCTTAAATGCTATCCTGGCGTCTGGCCACTTCCCTACATCATTCAAAACAGCTAAGATGATCTTCATCTCAAAACCCAATAAGGACACCCGTAACCCAGAAAACTACAGACCTATCTCTCTACTCGAAGTCGCTGGTAAAGTCTTCGAGAAAATCATTTCCAATAGACTGAACTACTACGTTGAATTCAATCACCTCTTCTCCGAAAAACAGTTTGGTTTCAGATCCCACCGTGGAACGCAGCATGCTATCAACATCATCTATGATGCTGCTGATAGCCTGAGGAATTCAGGACACCTGGCCCTAATTGCAACGAGGGACGTTCACAAAGCCTTCGACAGCCTCTGGCACGATGGGCTTATATTCAAACTGGCCGATCTACCAGACCATAACTGGACCTTTCTAAGGCTCATATTCAACTTCCTAACAGGCAGAAGCATCATCCCCAACTTTAATGGCAAATCTGCAGTCCCATTCACCCCAAGAGCTGGCGTACCACCATACTTAGCCCCATACTCTTAGCCCCATACTCTTCAATATCTATGTAAATGACCTCCCGCAACCAGAACATAATGACACCATCATCACCCAATTTACAGACGACGTGATTCATGTAGTGTCATCCGCCCCCATAACAGGTGCAACAAAATACAGGAGAGTAATAGCGAAAATGAATGAAGAATTACGAAGAACAGCTAATTGGGAGAAAAAGTGGAGAATCACAACTAACTCAGAAAAAGTCCTCATTAGCACCATTGGCTGTCTCCCATCAACCATATAAGACACAGGAGGTATCTCCATAAGAGGATCACGGGTCGATAACAGAAACCCTAACAAAATCCTGGGATATGAGATTGACAGATTACTTAACTCCACTTCTCACATCTCTAAGAAAGTGAAACTAGCTAAAGCCGCCTCAGCCAACTATTCAGATTCAAAGAAGCACCCCCCCCACATAAAGAAGCACCTCTACAAGATGATGATCAGACCTCTGTTGGAATACCCTTGCGTACCCCTATCACTAACAACTAAAACCAACAGGCTGCGGCTCGGAATACCCTTGCGTACCACTATCACTAACAACTAAAACCAACAAGCTGCGGCTTCAACGAGTCCAGAACAAAGCCCTCCTCTTTATCACTGGGACCAGATTAAGGGACAGAATCAGAATTGAAGACCTACATGTACAACAAGATATCGATGCAATTAATGTAAGGATAGATAAACTAGCGAAAAGACAGCTATACGACATGCAAGAACTATATGTACCTGATAGAGAACCCCCCTCCCCAACCATTAAACACAACCGACTATGTCATCACCACACCTCCCCACCGAACCCAAAGAATGACTCTGCAGCAAAGAGTTAGGCGCTACATTCACAATGACAACTACCCACGGCCAAGAATCCTGAGTGATCTCCCCGTCGAACCAGAAGAGTGGGTACCACCAGACCCAGTCTATGTTCAACAACATAGATAAATACTCCCCATTTATGGGTGACCTACCTTTTCCAAACTACATCTTACAACTACCATTGTAACACCTACGAACTTCCTATTTTAGGACACCACCTCAGAAACTGCTTAAACAACTCCGGGCTAGCCACCAACAACATCAAAAGCCCAGCAACTACCACCTGTTGAAACTGCTCGTCCAGCACCGGGCTACCCACCATCAACATCGAAAGCCCAGAAACTACCACCTTTTGCGGCAGCCTTTCCCGAAAAGAAAAGAAAAGAAAAGAAAAAAATACTACAAATAGTATGCATTCTGGCAACTCAGTGTCATGCTGTGATACAGCAGTATACCTGTGTGCAACTGATGGGGTGAAGGCATATTCTCCTCATAAAATTTACTTATGTATAACTCTACATACACACACACTTATTATGTTGCGCCAAAGTGGATAGGCCACTTACCTTTATAACCCTAACCTCCCCCTCCCCCTTCCCACCTATTTCCCCATTTCCATCCTTACCCATCCTTCTTCCTTCCCCATCTTACCGACGATCAGGTCAAATCAAGCTCAAGCTCAAATGTGTGTGTGTGTGTACTCACCTATTTGTGTTTGAAGGGGTCGGGTCATAGCTCCTGTCTCCGCCTCTTCACTGGTCGCTACTAGGTCCTCTCTCTCCCTGCTCCATGAGCTTCATCAAACCTCGTCTAAAAACTATGTATGGTTCCTGCCTCCACTACGTCACTTTCTAGACTATTCCACCTCTTGACAACTCTATGACTGAAGAAATACTTCCTAACATCCCTTTGACTCATCTGAGTCTTCAACATCAAATTGTAACCCCTTGTTTCTGTGTCCCATCTCTGGAACATCCTGTCTTTGTCCACCTTATCAATTCCTCGTAGTATTTTATATGTCGTTATCATGTCTCCTCTAACCCTTCTGTCCTCCAGTGTCTTCTGGTTGATTTCTTTTAACCTCTCCTCATAGGACATACCCCTTAGCTCCGGGACTAGTCTTGTTGCAAACATCTGCACATTCTCTAATTTCTTGACTTGCTTGACCTGGTGTGGATTCCATACTGGTGCTGCATACTCCAATAAGGGTCTGACGTACACGGTGTACAGTGTCTTCAATGATTCCTTACTTAAGTGTCGAAAGGTTATTCATAAGTTTGCAATTCGCCCATATACTGGAACAGTTATTTGGTTGATGTGCTCCTCAGTCGTTCTCGGTATGATACTCACCCTGAGTGAGGTTTGTAGCTGTGACCCCCTATCAGGTACACCGTCTGTTGTCTTTGGGTTTCCCAATCTTCATGACTTTTCATTTGGTGGGGTTAAACTCCAGGAAACATGTGTCGGACAAGGCTTGCAGCCTGTCCAGATCCCATGTAATTTTAACTGATCTTCGTTCCCTTGTATTCTCCTCATTAGTTTCACATTATCAGCGAACAGGGACACCTCTGAATCTATTCCTTCCATATCATTCACATATACAAGAAACAGCACCGGACCTAGAGCTGACCCTTGTGCAACCCCACTTGACATATGGGCCCACTCTGACACCTTATCACATACCAACACTCGCTGTTTTCCTCCTGTCAGGTATTCCCTGACCATTGCAGTGCATTTCCTACAATTCATGGCTGCTCCTCTAGTTTTTGAACCAGTCTCTTGTATGATACTGTGTCGAAAGCATTCTTACAGTCCAAAAAGATGCAAACTACCTATCCCTCTCTCTGATGCGCCATAGCGCAGGATTTCCCATCCCTGAAGCCGTGCTGATTGTCCACCACTCTTCTCCTGAAAATCTTCTTCATGACTTTACATACTACACATGTCAGTAACACTGGTCATTAGTTGAATGCTTCATGTCTGTCTTCTTTTTTAAAAATTGGAACTATATTTGTTATCTTCCATGCATCAAGCAGTTGCCATGTTTCACAGCTTTATTGACGATTGCTGCTAGCATCACACACAGGTCCTCTGCTCCCTCTCTCAGGACCCATGGAGAGATGTTGTCTGGGCCCACCGCCTTTGAGGTAATTATTTCACCTAGCAGTTTCTTCACCTCCTCTTTGGTTATGTGCAGTGTGTCCAACACCCTTCCGCCTCGGTTTGTTGGAAGCATTTCTGTCTACACTGTGAATACTTCTCTAAATTTTGTGTTAAGCTTTTCACATACTTCTTGGTCACTCTTTGTGAACTCCCTTCCTTCCTTCCTTTCTCAGCCTGATTACCTGGTCCTTGGCTGATGTTTTCCTCCTGATGTGACTATATAACAGCTTTGGGTCAGATTTGGTTATTGATGCTGTACCATTCTCGTATTGCCGCTGAGCCTCTCTCCTTATTCGTACATATTCGTTTCTGGTTCTTCTGCTCAACTTCTTGTTTCTTGAGTTCTTTGTCTTCAATACTTTTTCCATGCTCTAGCATACTTGGCGTTGGCCTCTATATACCTCCAGGTAAATCAGGGGTTCACTCTGGTGATTCCATTTTTTTGTGACCCCTGCACTTTGTGGTCACTTGTTCCATCATTTCATTGACTGTCTTTCCCTCTAGTTCTCTTTCCTACTGCACCTCATGCAGGAATTGCCTCATACTTGTGTAGTCTCTTTTTTTGAAGTTTGGCTTTTCCCGTCCTCCTCCTGCTGCTTCACTCTACACCGTTAATTTTACAAGGTATTCGAAACTCAGCACCACGTGATCACTAGCACCAAGGGGTTTTTCATATATAATATACCTTATGTCTGAACTGTTCAAGGTGAATATGATGTTCAGTCTTACTGGAACATCCTCTTCTCTCTCTCTAGTTGTGTCCCTAATATGTTGGTTCATGAAGTTTTCCAATACATTCTTCTGCATCTTAGCCCTCCACGTTTCTGGTCCCCCATATGGATCTAAGTTTTTTCAGTCAATTTCTTTGTGACTGAAATCCATGTAGGACCTTCTGGCCACCTCGACTAGTGTGTTCACCATTGCTCTATTCCTCTCATCGTACTCTTGTCTTGGTCTCTTGCTGTTCAGTGGCAGGTTGTACATCACTGCTATCATCACCTTTGGACCTCCGGTCTGAAGCCTTACTACTGTGAAGTCATCTACCTCTCCTCTGTTCAATCATAAAGATACATTTTTCATTTATGTTAATATAAACGACTGTAACTTATCAGAGTGCAGACACTGTACTTCTCACTTCCAGGACTCAAGTCCGGCTTGCCGGTTTCTCTGAATCTCTTCATAAATGTTACCTTGCTCACACTCCAACAGCACGTCAAGCCATAAAAAATATTTTTCTCCACTCGTTCCTATCTAACACGCTCATGCAAGCCCTTCACACACAAAACCTCCTTTACCCCCTCCCTCCATCCTTTCCTAGGCCAGCCCCTATCCCACCTTGGTTCCACTGTAGATTAATACGCTCTGCAAGTTATTCTAGTTCGTTACACCCTCTCTAAATGTCCAAACCACTTCAACAACCCCTCCTCAGTTCCCGGAATAATACATTTAGTACCCCACACTTCCTCCTGATTTCCAAATTACGGATTCTCTGCATTATATTCATATCGCACATTTCCCTCAGACACGTAAACTTCACTGACTCCACTGCCTCCAGCCTTCTTGTTGCAACATTCACTACCCATGCGTTGGAATAACTATACTCTCATACACTCCCCTCTATGCTTCCCTGGTTAATGTTCTTTGTCTAAATAGACTCCTCAGTGCACCACTCACCTATTTTCCTTCATCAGCTCTATGATTCACTTTGTCTTTAACAGACCCATCTGCTAACAAGTCCCAAATATCTGAATACATTCACTTCCTCCATACTCCCTCCCTCCAATCTGATATCTAATATTTCATTACCTAAATTTATTGTTATCCTCATCACCTTACTCTTTCCTATATTCACTTTTAATTTCCTTCTTTTTCATACCCTACCAATCTCATCCACCAACCTCTGCAACTTCTCTTCAGAATCTCCCAAAAGCACAGTGTCATCATCAAAAAATATATGTGACAACTCCCACTTGCCAGCAAACTAGCATTTACTTCTTTTACAACCTCATCTATAAATATATTGGACAATCATGGTGACGTCACATATCCTTGCCTAAGGCCTACTTTTACTGGGAAATAATCTCCTTCTCTTCTACATACTCTAACCTGAGCCTCACTATCCTTGTAGAAACTCTTCACTGCTTTCTGTATCCTACCTCCTATTCTATACATTTGCAACATCTGCCACATTGCCCCCCTATTCACCCTGTCATACGCCTTTTCCAAATCCATAAATGCCACAAAATCCTCTTTACTCTTATCTAAATACTGTTCAGCTATATGTTTTACTGTAAACACTTGGTCTATACACCTCCTACTCTTCCTAAAGCCTCCTTGTTCATCTGCGATCCTGCTCTCCATCTTACTCTTAATTCTTTCAATAATAATTCACTTTACGAAGTATACTCAAAAGGCATATTTCCCTATAATTTTTACACTCTCCTTTGTCCCCTTTTGCCTTTATACAAAGGAACTATGCATGCTCTCTGGCAGTCCTTAGGTACCTTACCCTCTTCCATACATTTATTAAACAAAGCACCAACCACTCCAGCACTATATCTTCACCTGAGTTTAATATTTCTGTCTTTATCCCATCAATCCCTGCTGCTTTATCCCTTTTCATTCCACTCACTGCCTCATGTACCTCCTCCACACTTACAACTGGCTCTTCCTCACTCCTACAAGATGTTATATCTCCCAGCCCAGTGCACGAAATCACAGCTTCCCTATGTTCATCTACATTTAACAGTTCCTCAAAATATTCCCTCTATCTTCCCGATACCTCTAACTCTCTATCTAATAACTCTCCTCTCCTATTTTTAAGTGTCAAATACATTCGTTCCATAGGCTTTCTCAACTTATTAATCTCACTCCAAAACTTTTTCTTATTCTTTTGTTGATAGCATCTAGCACACACTCTCGTTTCTTCTCCTTTTACATTGCTTCACCACTCTCTTAACCTCTCTTTTTCTCCCCATATACTCCTCCCTCCTTGTATTGGTAGTAGGCTGGTCGACCACTACCAATATATATATCACACACACACACATATATATATATATATATATATATATATATATATATATATATATATATATATATATATATATATATATATATATATATATATATATATATATATATATATATATATATATATATATATTCTTCTTTCAACACATCGGCCGTTTCCACCGAAGCGGGTGGCCCAAAAGGAAAACGAAAGTTTCTCCTTTTGCATTTAGTAATATATATAGGAGAAGGGGTTACTAGTCCCTTGCTCCCGGCATTTTAGTCGCCTCTTACGACACGCACGGCTTACGGAGGAAGAATTCTGTTCCACTTCCCCATGGAGATATATATATATATATATATATATATATATATATATGGTTATACGTATAATAGAGCATGTTTGTATGGTTGCAGAAGGCAGACTTTGCTTCAGCGTCGTTATCAATGTTTACGGAGCGTGCGGAGGTGATGGACTACACAGAGTGGTTTGGTATTCATAACACGAGATTCATCACCAAGATGCCCACCCTCAAGGATGACCACTTCCTCCTATTCCAAATATACAGTTGGAAAGTGGGTACTGTGACACTTAAATATTTGTTTGCACCAACAATTCGTTATATGTATATGGGTTAGGTAAGGTTTGGTTAGATTAACACAAACACGGTAAGAAATGTGGAAGACAGGTTGAATGGATACTGATTCCATTTTCTAAACACCTTCAGAATTTTGCTATACTGATGTAAATACAAATTTGGAACACAATAATGTTTAATGGAATATTCTTGCATCTTCTCAGGCATGGTGCGGAATTGCTGGCTTCCTGGCTGTGTCGTCGATAGCGTTGATGGTGACGTGGGGAGAGGCAGGTGACACGCCTCAGCTCAGCCTCACTCCAGTAACAACTACACTCAAGACAGCCGTTAATATGGGTGACTTCTGCATCTTGTATATCACATAATAGGGCTATCGGCTACTATTTATCTGCATTATTATACACAGCAGTCTATAACCGCCTCTACACATTAGCTGTTTCCTCTCTTGGCATCTTCGCATAGGCTTATGTCAGTGGCTCCACTGAATTTGTCATTATAAGTCAAATTCGAATGTTATTTTTTCTCTTAATCAATGCAGTAACGCCGCAATCCTAACTGTACTTCAAAAACATAAGAATGTTTACATTATAAGCCAAATATCGTCTGGTCAGTAAATATTTTAGGTTTAACTACGATGCTTGCTGATGCTTCTCTGTTTTACTGGTGTATATATATATATATATATATATATATATGAGTTTTACACACAGAAGTTTGGTATGGCAATGGGCAATCCTCTTTCACCTGTTCTTAGTAACTTATATATGGAATTTTTCGAAACAAGATTGCTTAACACTATCCTTCCCAATAGAGCTAAGTGGTATAGATATGTTGATGATATTTTGTGCCTTATGCCTAAGAATGTAGACATAAACCATTTCCTTGTTAAATTAAATAGCTTAGCTCATTCTATAAATTTTACTGTTGAATTCGAAGTAAATAACTCATTGCCCTTCCTAGATGTTTTTATTATTAAGGGTAACATTGATTTTAAATTTAAAATTTACAGAAAACCTACAAATAATTGTTCCTATGTACACTATTACTCTTCACATCAAGATAGAGTTAAAGTGTCGGTTTTTTCTTCAATGTTTTTGAGAGCTTTACGTATTTGTAGTCCAGAGTTCATAGATGAAGAAATCTCTAAAATTTATGAAATAGCTAATGATTTAAAATACCCTAGAAACATAATTGATAAATGTTTTAAAATAGCTAGGAATACTTTTTACAATCCCAAAAGGGACAACCAACCTTATTTAACCAAAAATATGTTGGTTCTCCCTTACCATGAAAACTTGGTTGATATGCCTTCCTTTCTTAAGAATTTTAATATCAAAGTTGTATTTAAAAATCTTGATACAGTAAAAAGACTTTTGATAAAAAATTCCCTCCAAAATGCTGACGGATGTGTCTATAAGATTCCCTGTAAAATATGCGGTTTTCACTCAGGAAGACACTAATAATATCCCAAGAATTAGGTATTTTAGTGTTCCTGAAGTAGATAAATTATGTAGTATCACAGTCACTAGCGAAATGGTTATCAAACAGATAGACCGTTTGAAGCAAAATAAATCGCCAGGCCCTGATGAGCTTTTTTCAAGGGTTCTTAAGGAATGCAAAATTGAACTCTGTGAACCCTTAACTAACATTTTTAACCTATCTCTTCAAACAGGTGTAGTGTCTGATACGTGGAAGATGGCTAATGTAATTCCTATTTTTAAAGCAGGGGACAAGTCGTTACCATCAAATTACCGCCCAATAAGTCTAACTTCAATTGTAGGCAAATTATTAGAGTCGATTATAGCTGATAACATAAGAAGCCATCTCGATAGGCATAATTTGATTAATGATACTCAACATGGATTCACCAGGGGCCGTTCCTGCCTAACTAATTTATTAACTTTTTTCAGTAAGGCTTTTGAGGCAGTTGATCATGATAAAGAATTCGATATTGTTTATTTGGATTTTAGTAAGGCTTTTGATAGAGTACCACATCAGAGACTGTTAAAGAAAGTGGCTGCTCACGGCATTGGAGGAAAAGTGTTTTCATGGATCGAGTCATGGCTCACCAATAGGAAGCAGAGGGTGTGCATTAATGGGGTTAAATTTGAGTGGGGATCTGTAACAAGTGGCGTTCCACAGGGATCGGTTTTGGGCCCGTTGTTGTTTATAATATATATAAATGACCTTGGCGAGGG
>WNWK01053216.1:0-11941 GCA_009830355.1 Cherax destructor
AGGAAAAAAAAGGAAGGAATGAAGGAAGAAAGGAAGGCAGGAAGGAAGAGATGAGAAGAAGGATGGAAGGAAATATGAGAAAGGAAGGCATAAAGAAAGGAAGGAATGAAGGAAGAAAGGAAGCTAGGAAGGAAGGTATGAAGGAAAGGAAGGAGGTTGGGGGGGAAGCAGACATGGGCCCCGTTGTGTTGACAGGCAGTGGGGGTGGTGAGTAATGGTATAATAATAAAATAATAATAATAATAATAACAATACTTTATTTAGACTTTTTTGACAGCTGCCTTACCTGACTCAGCAAATTTAGATGTCCACACACACATAGCTTGGAGCTTTGAAGTGCTAATTGTAGTTGATGGAAAGTGTTCAGTCATTATATATGTGTATATATATATATTATAGAACAATAGTAATAAATTTTTTTTTATTGTTGGTTGGTGTAAACAAGTTTTGTAAACAATATAATGATACTAATGTTTGTGCAATTTGTGTTGCATACAACGGTGTATATATATATATACATTGCACCTTACTTGGTCTCACAGGCCACATAAGTTACGTAAGAAAATAAAATAGTGAAAAAAACAAGAAACCTACTCTTGTTTCAGTGAATCTATTAGAATAGTATAGTTGCTTAGACTTACTGATTAATTTGGTGAGGACTGACGTATAAATTGTTTAATTATTAAGCCCCTTCATATTGTCTCGTATTGATGTTTCATATTGATGGACCTTAGGATGCTGTTAGTAAGCCAGGGCAACTTAGTCTTTTATTGGTGATCTGTTTAGTTTTTATGGGACAATGTTTTTTATATAGTCTTTGAATTTTGTTTAGAAATATTTCTACCCATTCATCGATAATTGCAGCTTTGGGAAAAATTCTGTAGGCCAGTTCTGCAGTGAAGTTACTTATTGAAGCCTCATCATGGAGTCGAAAGGAGAATTTTTCGACCCAAAAGAGTTAAGGATCGGGAGTCTCGACCCTGAAAGGGTTAAACATTAAAAAACAATCATAATTTTTAATAATAAACTGTATCATTGGCACATTAATGTTGCTGTTACAGATGAGTGATCATTTTTTTCCAACTTCAAGACATCAGATTCCATTCATTTTACTCTTATTTGATTCATAAAAAAAACTGTTTCAATTTTGTAAGAGCGTATTATTTATTTATTTTCTTTTTTTCAAAAAACTTGCTATACACAGGAAATTTAGTTTTGGGTGTGTCGAGGGTTAAATATCAGTCAAGAAATTTGGAAGTTTTGGGATCTAGCTGGTATAAAAAAACCCTTCTTCAGGTGTTCAAAAGTACCTCAAGGGTTTCCAGAATGTGACTCCAGCAAGTATGGAGGTTGTGCATATTTTATTACATACGTACACTTTTTTTTTTTTCAACATGCAGCGTCTTCCACCCAAAGGGAGGGCGACCCAAAAAAGAAAGAAACACTTTCACCATCATTCAGTATTTTTGCCATCATTCACACAAAATCACTGGCTTTGCACATGTCCCTTCAAATTTGTAGGCTTCCTTATTTTTTGGGGTTTGACTATCCAATATTTTTTCTGCTGGATCCAGCAATGATTGTCTTCCTTTGTCTGTGGATCACTCGCTTCCAATGGCCAATCTTCTATTCTGGTGATTATTTCATATGAATGTCAATATTGCCTTAGTTTCTTAGTTTGCTGTGTTTTCAGAAACACAGCAAACTCAAAACTGAAAGAAATTTTTATGCAGGCTTAATTTTATATTTGCTGTTGTTAGTTCCCACTGAACCTCTGGGAATGTAACCCCATTGTAAGTATGTGGGGGAGGGGGCCATATTCCTAAATTGGGCTCATTATAATGCTGGATGTCAAGGCAGGTGCTCCCTTCAACTTTCAGGGGGGGTTATGTTTCACAAACCCAATTAAAAAAAGGGGCCCTTTTTAAAATTTTTTTGTTCGAAATTTTTGGGCCCTTAAAAATTTTTTTAAAAAAAATTTTTTAAAAAAGGTTTTTTTTAAAAAAAAAAATTTTTTTTTAAAAAAGGGAAAAAATTTTTTTTTTTAAAAAATTTCCCGGGGGGAAAAAAAAAAAAAAATTTTTCCTTTTTAAAAATTTCAACCCCAAAAAATAAAAAGGGGGAAAAAAAATTTTTTAAAAACCCCAAATTTAAATTTTTTTTTTTTTTTTAAAAAAAATTTTTTTAAAATTTTTTGGGTTTTTTTGGTTTTTTTTTTTCAAATTTTTGGGTTTTTAAAAATTTTTTAAAAAAAAAAAAAAGGGAAAAAAAAAAACCCCCAAAAATAAAATTCCCCCCTTTTTTTTTTTTTTTTTTAAAAAAAAAAAAAAAAAAAAAGGGGAAAACCCCCCCAAAAAATTTTTTTTAAAAAAACCTTTTTCCCCCCAAAAAAAAAAAAAATTTTAATTTTTTTGGCCCCCCCCCCTTTGGGAAAAAACCCCCCCCAAAAAAGCCTTTTCCCCCCCCCTTTTAAAAAAAATTTTTTCCCCCCCTTTAAAAAATTTTAAATTTTTAAAAAAAAAAATTTTTAAAAAAATGTTTTCAGACCATTTGTTCCCTAATTACTGATGTATGTTATACAAAAAAAAAAGTATTTCCCTATAAACTGAAGTTTCAAGATCAAATTCTATTATGTAATTTCAACTTTATTAATATGGTTTTTTGTTTTGTAAATTAATTTTTATTCTTTTTTACAGTCTTGGGCAATCTGTTCCGATCTGCTTTTGGCTAGACAAATGGTGTGCCATCTGCATATTCTCCCGGCTTTTTTGGGTTTAAAATTTGCAAGCTTCAAAACAATACAAGTGGTGCACAAAGAATGTTTGGGTTGTAAATTCTGGAACACAATTCATTTTTTTCCTTTGAGATTTTAAAACGTATCAGTATATTTTTCCCATTTTTACACACGTTGACAATTTTTGTATACAGGATTTTGTTGTATTATTTTAATATTTTATATTTTTTTTCCTACTTGATTAATAGGGAAAGTTATATTCTGAATGATTCCCAGTTTGAATAAAATAACTGGATTTTACTTTCAAGTCTGAAACTTGATAAGTCATTCCAAAAAAAAAAAAAAAAAGGAACGACTTGTTTTATTTCCCCCCAAAAAATAAAATAGTACAGTACAGCCTCTCTTCATAAATTTATAATAATAATAATAATAATTTTTATTTGGACATTACAAAAATTACATTTGGTTATTAGATTACATGGGACATGCCAAACCCCCCTAGTATGCAGGGCATTTTGGGCAGACTTAAAATTAACTTAAAACTAGATTGTAAGAATTATTGTAGATAGTATACAATGAGTAAAGGTGAGTATTTAAGCTATGAAATTTGAACATAGTTTTGTACTTTTGTCTTCATTATAAAATTAATTAAATCAGATTAAACAAATTAAAGCAACAGTAATAATAAAAAGTTATGGTTGATAATTTATAAAATAAGTAAAGTTGCTTATCTAAGTTTTAAAGTTTGAATATAAGTTGAACATATCAATTAATTGTAATATTATTGCAGCAATGCAACTAATTGAGTGAGATAAACAATTTAAAACAATTAATTGCATTGCAGTTAGTTTACGTGGTCATTATAATATAAGTGTTGTGAGAATAATTAGCTAAGTAAGTATTATTCATAACAGGTTTTACATTCATTCATTCAATCGTTCATTCATACATTACATTGACTTTAAAGTCGGTTTTACGCTAAGTGATTATTCTACTTTGCTGGGAATGGTTGATATGGAGCAATTATCTTTGGGTGAGAAGGTGGTTTTTAGCATCGTTTTGAATTGGGGTACAGGTAGGGTTTCTTTGGCAATGACAGGTAATGAATTCCAAATTTTGTCCCTTTTTATGTGCATTGAGTTTTACATAGTGTTAGGTGGACACGGGAACATCAAGGAGTGATCTGTGTCTAGTGTTATGGTCATGTGTCCTGTTAAAATTAGTAAGGGGGAAGTTTGAGTGGTGGGTTAATATCTGCATAGAGTGTTCTATGTATGTAATAGGCACAGTAAAAAGTATGGATGTCTTGTATGGTGAGTAAGTTTAGGTTTTTGAATATTGGTGGAGTATGTTGCCTGGGTGAGAATTTGTTATCATTCTAACTGCTGCCTTTTGTTGTGTTATTAGTGGTCTGAGATGAGTTATTGATGTAGAGCCCCAGGGAGATTCCATAGGTGAGGTGGGTAAATGAGTGAGTGATATAGGTAAGGAGGCTGGTTGTGAAACATAGTACCGTATCTTGGATAGTATTCCCACGGTCTTTGAGACTTTCTTGGAGATTTGTTGTACGTGTGTCTGAAATTTGAGGCCACTGTCAAGATGTATTCTAAGAATTTTCCCTCTGTGAGTTTTGCGATAGGGGACCCGTTTATCATTATGTTAAGTGGTGCGTTTGCAGCTCTGTTCCCAAACTGGATAAAATAGGTTTTTATCAATATTGAGAGTAAGTTTGTTGGTCATCATCCAGGTAGATATTTTCTGCAATTCAGTATTTGCAGTGTTGGCAACCCTGCCTCGGTGGGATATGGTTGGTGCATTGAAAGAAAAAGAAGAAAGAATTGCTGGTGTCTTTTTTTCTGTCTCAAACATGAAGGTTTCAGGTACATCTTGCTATAATACTTACACTTAGGTCCTTTAAGGGGCTCTTGTCGTGGTAAAGAGGCTATGGTCTGAGGATTGGACCTCTTGGCCTTCTTCCTCAGACCTAAACTAATTACCCCCAATATCCCCTTCCCTTTCCCCTTCCTCCTCCTTTATCCCTCCCTTATTTCCTTCCCATTTTCTCCTGGGAGCTTTCCTCCCAGGCATTCTAGTTCCTAGGTAGGGGAAGGGTATCGTGGTCTTCCCCTTTTCCCTTGAAGTTCTTGGCGGTGGTGTAGTTTGCCGTGAATCTGGATCGCGGGGATGCCCCCCCCTCTCCGGTATCCCGGGGATGGCTTTGGGTATCTTTCGGGCGACGGGTGTATCTCTAGATGCCACCTTTCGGATTCCAGGGGTGGTGACCGAAGGAGGTATGCTTTGTGGCGGATATCCGGCCGCCCTCTCTTTTGACCGCCGAGGTAGCTCGGTGGATGTGAGGTTGCTATCCCGGATCGCTGGTTTACTGGTGTGAAGGGTAGGGTATGGCACGGGTTCCATGCAGCATCTGCCCTACTTGGGGTGTTGAGGTCCTCTTGGGCACGGAGGGTGATTTACGCCCCTTTCATTCCTCCTATCAGCTATTCCTCCACGTTGCCCCCTTTTTTTTATTTTCTTTCTTTTTTTTTCTTAAAAACAAAAAGAAAAAAGAAACCTAACCATGGATGCCCTAGCCCGTGAACCTAACCAAGTTTGAAAGGTGACCCCTACACCACAACAGTGTAGAAACTGCTGGCGTTTTGGTCATCCAGCAAAATATTGCAGGTCCATGACCAAATGCCCAGTCTGTGGTGCTGACGACCATGCCAGTCTTTCTTGTAATTTTCCTCCCTCTTGCCTTAACTGTCATGAGGCAGCGCTGTATAACACCCTGTGGTTTAGCGCTTCTATTTGATTATAATAATAACTGTCATGAGGCACATCCATCGTACTCTCGCCGTTGTCAGGTTTACCTGAATGAGCGGGAAATCCGTTGTCTCAAAGAGGCGGAAGGCTTCTCATATGCTATGGCCGTCTCTCATCTACGCCTTCAAGGGAGACTTCCCCGTATTTCCTATTCTCGCATTGCTAAACGTCGCCCCACTTCTGGGGTCCCAACTTCCTCGACTTCCTATGTGGTTACAACATCCTCAGTCACCCCTGTCTCGAATCCTTTTGATGTTCTTGGCTCCGAGGTCCCTACCTTGGCATCCCATTCTGTCCACACTCCTTCCTCTACTCACTCGCACAGTTTTGAGTCTACATGTCCTCGTCCTTCACCTAAACCTCCGCGCCCCCCTTCTCATAAGTCCGGCAAAAAATCCCCATTGCCGGGTTCTTCACCTCCGACTAGTTCTGTAACGTGTGTGGAGGTTCATCCTCCTCCTCGTTCAATATCTTCATCCCCTGTTCCCTCCCAAGTTCCTTCCTTGACTGCCCATCCCCAGGTCGCTTCCACTCCTGTTCCCTCCCAAGCCCTTTTGACAGTTTCCTCTTCCATCTCCTCGCCCTCTACTTTCGTACCATCTATGGTCTCCCAGATTGTCGCTCACACTCCTCTCCTTTCATCTCTAATGTGGTCCCACACCCTGCATCTATGACTCCCAAAACGCTGGAGGCTATTGCAGGATTTATTGCAGAGACTGAACCTTTGATGGACACTGTTCCTCCTCCTCCTCTCTTCTCCGTCTATACCCCTCCTTCCTTCACAGCGTCCCCCTCCTTCTCTGATTACAAGTTTTCCGCTGCCTCCACACTTGGACTTTTCTAACCCTAGTCCATAGATACCTCTAACTTCGACTTATATCTTTCTCTCCATACATCATGGCGTATTTGCAGTGGAATATCCGAGGCCTCAGGGGTAACTGGGGTGAGCTTCAGGTGTTGTTCTCCCAGTTTTCCCCTGTTGGTGTCTGTTTACAAGAACCCAAATTGCAATCCTCTGTTATCCGGCCCTTTTCAGGCTATGATTTGTTGTATTCATTGGATCCTTTTTCCGATGGAACCTTTAACGAAAGTGCTCTTCTTATTCGCACTGGTGTTTCATACTGTCAGCTCTATGTTCATTCTTCTCTACATTACACCGCAGCCCATATCCACTTTATATCTCTTCCCTTCGCGAGCATTGTCTATCCCAGATGTTGATTTTCTGGTTTCTTCCTTGCCGCCACCCCTTCTATTACTTGGCGATTTTAACACACACCATTTTCTTTGGGGAGGGTCGCACTGTGAATCCCGTGGCATTCAGTTGGAGGCATTTCTTGCTTCTCTCCCCCTCCATGTTTTAAATACGGGTACTCCTACCCATTTTGATCCCCGAACTCATTCTTTTTCTTGCATTGATCTTTCCATCTGCTCTTCATCAACTGTCCTTGACTTCACCTGGTCTGTCCTCCCGGACTTGCATGATAGCGATCATTTCCCAATCATCCTTAGGTCCCCTTCGTATTCTCCACCTCCTCGTAGCCCACGCTGGCAATTTGACCGGACGAAATGGGACCTTTACACACATCTTACTACCTTTCTTGAAGTTCCTTCCTCGTCCTCCATTGATGAGGTTTTACATCTCTTTTCGTCCTCCGTCTTCACGGCAGCTTCACATTCTATCCCCAAAACCTCGGGCAAGCATTCTCAGAAGTGCACGCCTTGGTGGTCTCCTGCTTGTGCTCGGGCAGTATGTTTGATGAAACGCGCTGCATAGGGCAGGTATCGGTATAAGAGAACCACAGAGAGACTCCTTGATTTTAAGCAGAAGAGAGCAATTGCTTGCCATGTCATATGTGATGCTAAATGCACTTGCTGGCGAGATTACGTTTCTACGGTCACTTCGGCTTCCTCAATGAGTGCAGTCTGGAAGAAAGTGCGGAAATTGAGTGGTAAATTCTCCCCCGACCCGGCTCCTCTTCTTCAGGTTGCCGGTGTCGATATAGCACACCCTCGTGCCATTGCCACTGAAATTGGTAATGATCTGGACCACATTTCTCAGGGGCTCCATCTATGCCCCTCGTTCCTTTCTTCTAAGCCCTTAGATTTTTCTTCTCTCAGAGAGGAATCTTATAATGCGCCTTTTACCCTTCAAGAACTGGAGACAACACACACTGCTTGCCGATCATCGGCAGCTGGGCCAGACGGCATACATATTTGTATGCTACAGCATTTACATCAGTCTGCTCTTACTGTCCTCTTACGACTCTTTAATCTTATATGGTCACAAGGAGTTATTCCCCAACTGTGGAAGTCTGCTATTGTTCTCCCTTTTCGCAAACTGGGTACTATGGGACATGATACCTCCCACTACCGTCCCATCGCTCTTACCAGTGCAATTTGCAAGGTGATGGAGCGTCTAGTCAATATGGCTTTCGTAAGGGCCGTTCTGCCATTGACCCCTTGCTGCTCTTGGATACGTATATTCGTAATGCCTTTGCTAATAACCACTCGGTTATCGCTATCTTTTTTGATCTTGAGAAGGCTTATGACACAACTTTGATATATATCATCTTGGCCCAGGCCCACTCCTTAGGCCTCCGAGGCAACCTACCATTCTTCCTTAAGGCTTTCTTAACTGACATAAATTTCCGGGTCCGGGTTAGTAATGAGCTTTCCCCAGAATTTGTCCAAGCTCAAGGTGTCCCCCAGGGATGTGTTCTGAGCACAACACTCTTTCTGCTTGCTATAAATAATCTGGCATCTGTTCTCCCATCCAATATTTGGTCATCGCTCTATGTGGATGACTTTGATATAGCCTGTGCAGGTGCTGACTGTCACCTCATTGCAGTTTCCCTCCAGCATGCCATCAACCGGGTTCCTGATTGGGCCACCACTCACGGATTTAAATTTTCTAGTGGCAAAACTCATCAAATTGTTTACTAGATGTTCAGTGGTCTCTGATCATCCATTGTACCTATACGGCTCACGTATCCCAGAACGTGATACAGTCAGGTTTCTCGGCCTCCTGTTTCACCGTCGATTGTCCTGGAAACCTCACATTACCTCTCTGAAGGTAACTTGTCATAGCAGGCTGAACCTCTTTAAAACCCTCGCACATCTTTCATGGGGGCTGATCGTAGAACTCTTCTTTGTCTGCATTCAGCCCTGATTTTATCGAAACTTGATTATGGTGACCAGATATATTCGGCGGCCTCCCCTGCTACTCTTTCCATCCTTAATCCCATCCATCACCAGGAGTTACGCTTATGCCTTGGTGCATTTCGTTCTTCCCCGGTTGAGAGCCTCTTTGTAGAAGCGAACATTCCATCCTTGTCCAATCGTCGTGATGCACATTGCATTCGCTATTATGTTCGCTCTCATGACCTCCGCAATCCTTCCATGTATAGGATTGTCACAGATGTTAGTAGACGCTCTTTATTTGTTCGTCGCCCCTGCTTACTTCGTCCCTTTTCTCTTTGTCTACATTCACTCCTGTCTTCCCTTCAGCTACCACCTCTATATGTTCATGTGACATCTCCTTTTCCCCTACCCCCTTGGGAAGTTCCTGCTGTCCGTGTCTGTTCTATTCCTCTACCTTGCACGAAAGCCCAACTACCTACGGCGGCTTCTCAGCTAGCATATTTACGGCTGAATTGTATGCCACTCTTGTAGCACTTATCCGTATTGCAACTATGCCTGTGTCACCATTTGTAGTCGTTTCAGACTCCCTTACTGCTTTACAGGATATCCGTAAAATTGATACACCTCACCCCCTAGTTCTTCGTATCCAACTTTGGTTACGCCGTATCTCTAACAAGCACAAAGATATTGTTTTTTGTTGGGTCCCTGGTCATGTTGACGTACAGGGCAATGAACAGGCAGACACTGCTGTGCGGTCAGCAGTACATGACTTTATAGTTTCATACAGAGGTGTTCCTTTCACAGACTATTTTGCGGTCATTGCTACCCACCTTCGCACCCGTTGGCAACAACGCTGGTCGGACCTGCTAAATAACAAACTTCATTCTATTAAACCGAGTATAGGTTTCTGGCCTTGTCACCAATGTCGAGGTTGGGAGACTACACTCCCATCTTCGCATCGGCCACACTCGTCTTACTCACGGGTATCTCATGGAGAGGCTCCCTGCCCCTCTCTGTGAGCATTGGTAGGTTCCTGTGTCTGTTCGACATATTCTGTTGGACTGTCCACTTTATCAACGAGCACGCAGAATTTACCTCCAACGGCGTCTTCGCTCTGCGGCCCTTTCTTTACCTTCCCTTCTTGCTGATGGACCCTCCTTTAATCCAGACTCTCTTGTTGACTTTTTGACAGAAACTGACTTACTACACAAACTCTGAAGATTATACCTCTAGCACCTCCCCTAGTCCCTTCTACCTCGATCTCTTGCTACCCTCTATCCCTGCACTATCCACTATCCTGGTGCACTCCATACCCTACTAATCATCCATCTCCCTCTTACAATCCATTCTCCCTGCATCCTGTCCTGACCAGCTGCGCTGTATAACCCCTGTGGTTTAGCGCTTCTTTTGATTATAATAATAATACGCTAATATTAGTAATTCAAATTCAAATTCTTTATTTCTAGTAATATTACAAAGTGGGGTGTACTTATATTATTATACATTTTATGAAGTAGATATTACAAGATGGCCAATTATATGCCTAGGTATGCCTAAGCTTTTCAGGCAGTCTTATGATAAGTCTTACTCAACAGTGACACAATGATTATACAGTGGTCCCTCGGTTTTCGCCGAAAATTCGTTCCAGAATGCTGGTCAAGTGCCATTACCGAACGAATTTACTTCCTTAAGAAATAATGTCACGTAGGTTAGTCTATTTCAGACCCCCAAAAATACACTTGCAACAGCACTTAGGAAAATACACTTACATAAATGTTCGAGTTTGGAGATTCACGAAAACCGAGGGACCACTGTACTGATAGTAAGGTTAGGTAATTGTAGTGATTAACTAGGTTTACAAAATTGAGGTACTGAAATTCAAACATTTAAAAATTTAACAATTAGTTTAAGAATTTAACAATTAGTTTATATATTAATGGTAAAGGTGATGTATTGGCATAATACCGTTTCTATATTGGAGTGTCTTAGGCAAACTTATGACTAGCTTAAGAATTATGAGGCAATAGTTGTATTAGAATTTTGGTTAGTCATGTGGAAATTAAGGGGAATCACAGATATCAATAAGTGTATTTAGCTACCGGTTGGGTGCGTAAGTGAGATAAGATGTTTTTTAACAGTGCTTTTGAAAATGGAGGTTGTGTCTGCAGTTCTAGAGTTTTCAGGCAGTGAGTTCCAGATTTTAGGCCCTTTTATGCGCATTGAATTTTTGTATAGATTTAATTGGACACGGGGAATGTCAAAGAGATGTTTGTGTTTGGTATTATGTCTATGGGTCCTGTCACAACTGTCAAAGAAGTGTTTTAGCTCAGGGTTAAAGTTGGAATTTATGGTTCTATAAATGTAGATAGCAGAGTAGTAAGTATGGATGTTCTGAACAGTGAGTAGGTTTAGGTCTTTGAAGAGTGGGGGGGGGGGGGGGTGCTGCCTAGCGTTGGATTGCGTGATAATTCTTACTGCGGCTTTTTGTTGGGTTATTATTGGCTTTAGGTGGGTAATTGCTGTTGATCCCCAATTACAAATGGCATATGTGAGGTAGGGATAGATGAGTGAATAGTATAGTGTGAGTAGGGCTGATTGTGGTACATAATACCGTATCTTAGAGAGGATCCCCACAGTTTTGGACACTTTTTTTGTTATGTGTTTGATATGGTTTCTGAATTTCAGGCTGCTGTCAAGGTGAAGGCCCAGGAATTTGCTATCAAAATAATAAAGGCTATCTATCTATTACATTTATTCCAAATTGATAGAAACACAATAAATACCCTAGAACTGTAATAAAGACTCTGAAATAATATATGCTATATTATGTGAGTGGGGTAAGCGGCGGAGGCTGCTGCTCTAGGATAAGATCATGAGATGTAAATGGTGTTTACATCAGGGGAAACACTCCTAGATCAGTCATAAAAAATGCAAAAATAGCGTTTATTATTATTAGAATAATAATAAATTATAATAATCGATATGGAGTGCTTTAAATGTCATAAGTATTTTGTATAGGTTTGGTAGATGACATTTAAAGCACTCTAGAGCAATTATTATTAATATTATGATTATTACTATCGACATACTACCTTGTTCACAGATTTTAATAATTTCTTAAGCTGCCACGATACACCGAGAATGTAAACACATATGAACACACCACCTAACCCCTTTACTGTGAACTTCTTTTGTACTTCTTTGACGCTGGTGAGGGGCTCTTGATCTAAGGAATTGGATCTG
>WNWK01053217.1:0-11940 GCA_009830355.1 Cherax destructor
TTAGTGGTTTTTCTTGGGCGTGTATTGAGGGTTTTTTGGATATGTATTGATAGGTTGTGTATTTTGAACTTTGGGGAAATTTTTTAAAATGAACGCCGGTGATTTTTGGCGTTTTTTCAATGTTTGTCATTGTGTTGATTGAGAAAGTGTGAATTGCGATAGTCTTATCGCGGTGGGGGAAAAGTTTATATATTTTTTTTTAATAATTATCTAATGTTTTCTTTTTATGTTCTGATATTTTTTGATTAAATAGTGTGGGAGATTTGTCTTTTGTGTCATATTGGATAATTTGGTGTTTTTTGGATATGTATTATTTTGCTATGTGCTTTGTACCCTGTTTCAATAAAAATAAAAAAAAAAAAAAAATTTTTGAACGTTTCGGAACTGTAAAATGTAATTTTAAATGAAATTTTTAAATTTTTTTTGAACGAAAAAATTTTTTTGCAGTCTCAATGAAATACACTGTATATCCTTGGAATGAAAATATGTTATGGTGGACTGTATTTCATTTTTTGGGGTTTTTTTTTTTTGTGGACCCCTGTATTTATTTATTGGGGGGAAGGGGGCAAGAGTTCACTGGTGGAAAAAGGGGAAGGGTTTTAGGGCATAGTTTTCTGGGGTTTTTTTGATATTTTCGATCTCAACCCAGTGAATACAACACCAAAATGAGGGCCCTTTTTGGACCAATCCCCATACGAACCCATCAACACACAACAGGGGGAAACAAATACAAATCAGGGGGAAAACAAATACTGAAACACCCAGTGAAGGAAAAAACTTCTTGATACCCAAAACCCCTAAACCAGCACACATGTATGGCCTACCCCAGACCCATAAGCTAATTTCCTCTTGACCAATCACATCAGGTATAGGCAGTGCACCACACAAACTAGCCGGAGTTCTTGCCAAACATCTTTCTTGCCTTCGGGGAATCAGCCCCGCTCATCTTATCCCGGCGACCTTCTAAACCCATCCGAAATCTCCCATCTGAAACAAGAAACAAACAGTTTGGAGGGACTTCCCTCTTCATTAAGACCACCACACAAGCCATCGAGGTTCTACGACGTAAAGTCAATCAGGATTCCCCTTCCTCTACCTCCCGGAGATTTTGTTGACCTTATTAACTCTGTGTTAATTTCAACGGGTTTCTTTCAATAACAGGCTCTACAAACAAACATACGGCATGGGAATGGGGCCCCCCATCAGTGCCGTCTTAGCTAACGTACAGGGAACACCTAGAGGCTGAACACTTTGCCAACATCATCCCCTCAAGCGTCACTTGGTTACGTTACGAGACGACGTCCTCGTAATAACTCCCAAACGTTTTGATGTACGGAATCTTCAGGCAAAGGGTCAACGCAGTTGAACCGGCGATCAGTTTACACTAGAAAAAGAGTCCAATGACAAGCTAGCCTTTCTAGACGTCCCATCCACAAAGTAGATAACAACCTAAGATTTCAAATTTACCGAAAACCTACAAATAAAAATGATCTCACACCCTTTTATTCCAGTCAAGATACTAAGACCAAAAAAGGTATCATCATCGGATTTTTCCCAAAAGCTTACCGAATTTGTGTCCCGAGTTTCTTGACGAGGAATGTACATACATTCACCCAAAACCCTTTACTGATTTACATTTTCCTTCCTTTTTCATCAAAGATTGCAAGAAAAGAGCTCTTTAGATCGTTAATTCTCCACGCGTCCCCCTCCAAACAAAATTATAATTCTTCCCAACAGCCAGGTTCATAACATTTTAAATATTTGCACAAGTTAACACTAGAGTCGCCATCGCTTCCCGAACTTCAATAAAGGATCTAACCAGGACAAAAAAACCCAAACACCTTGAACCAGTAAACGCAGGGGTCTACACTATCCCTGTGGAGGCTGTGACAGAATTTATGTGGAGAAACAGCAAAAAACCTCGAAAACGCCCAATGAACACATTAATGCATGTAGGAAAGATAACTGAACAACGCCTGCGTACAACACCGAAATTCCCAAAAATCATCTCATGAAATTCAAAGGCCCGACTAGTAATCAAAGAAACTAATTTCCGTGACGCAATGCCTTGAATCAGCACTTATCCTGTTTCTAAAAAATTAAACAAAACAAAGGCATTTCCCCTTCTAAATCTTGCAAAATCCCCCGAAAAACAGTGAACCCCACCATACATGTTTTTCTTTAAAACAACCCTTTGGGGAAAACCCCCTACAGGCCTTTCTATTCCAACCTCCAGAAGAAATATTTGTCTAACCTATTTTATACTACCCCTGTAATTTTTTATCACCTTTTACTCATGTGCAAAATTGTTGTTCTACCTTATTGTATTACTACTACTACTACGACTTATATTACTACTACTTCTATACTACTAGTATTACCCTCCCGGAAATTTTATATACCATCTGTGTCCAAAATCGCTTTAAGGGTTTAAAAAGCTCCCGGGAGCGAAACGTTCCCCAATAAAATGTCACATTAGTTGATTTGTGTCCTTTTTCATAACATATTTCGGGAATTTCAATATTTTACAACACTGTAAACTGAATTACAGAAAATATCTAATGGATGATGACTAACAAGCTTACCCCCAATGTTGACAAAACCTATTTTATTCAGTTTGGGAACAGAGCTACAAATGTTCCCCTTAACATAATGATAAACGGATCACTTTACAAAAATCACAGGGGAAAATTTTAGAATCCACCTTAACATCCTCAAAATTTAGAAAATATACAACAAATTTCAGAAAGTCTCAAGACCGTGGGGAAAACTATCCAAAATAAGGGACTATGTTCCACAACCAGCTCTCCTTTCCCCTTTTTCACTCCTCATTTACCCCTATCTCACCTATGGAATCTGTGCATGGGGTAACAACAATAAATCACCTCAAACCATTAATAACACAACAAAAAGGGTGCAGTCGAATGATAACAAATTCCCACTCTAGACAACAAACTCCTCCAATATTCAAAAGTCTGAACTTACTCACCATACAAGACATCCATACTTTTTACAGTGCCTATTTCATACATAAAAAACTAAACTTAAATATTAACCCACAACTCAAAATTCTCCTAACCAACCTTAACAGGACACATGAACATAACACAAGGCACAGATCACTATTCGATGTTCCCCGCGCCCACCTCACACTATGAAAAAACGCAATGCACATCAAAGGCCCAAAAATTTGTAATTTATTACCTATGATTACCAAAGAAACCCGGTCTGTACATCAATTCAAAACTCTGCTAAAAAACAACCTACTCGCCCAAAACTAAATACCCACTACTTTACATTACCTAAAGTTATTAAATAACTTTACACTGCCTCAAAATAACATTATCCACTGTGTTACTCCCTAGCCTCAAAACCCCTACAAAATTTCTTAAAGAAAAAATAGTTTATCGAACATAATCTAGTACAAATGTTGAAACTTATACCTCATAATGTATATGCCATGTTATATCTTGTAATGTATAAACCTGTTATAATTAATAAAACCTAATATAAAGAAATCCATCCTCATGTACCCTTGTGCTCCTTGTAACTCATCTAATGACCATATAAACTGTTATTGCAACACAAATTATTGATTTAATTTGTTTAATCTGATTTAATAATTTTATTATGAAGACATATAAAACTGTAAATGATCCAAAATTATAAAACTTTTTATGTTTAAAAAATGTCATGTTCAAACTATAAGTTCAAATTTCATAGCTTAAATACTCAACAAACTTATATTGTAAACTATTTATATAATTCTTACCATTTATTTTTAATTTAAATTTTTAAGTCTGCCCACAATGTTTTTGCATATTGGGGGCTTTTGGCTTTACACTCATGTAACCCATAACCCATTGTAATTCTTTGTATCATGCCCAAATAAACTATTATTATTATTTTATAAGAAAGCCGCAAGGAAGGTCACTAGATTCCCGCAGGGGCCCCTGGGACTGGGTCTGAGCTAAGATGTTATACCCCCAAGTGGTGTCTTTCCCTTTCTTAAGATAAAAAAAAAGACCCCGGGAAAGGGTGTTTATTAGCAAAGGCTTTTCCCAAAATACGTATCAAAGGGGAGCAAGGGGCCCAAAGTCGAGCGGCAAAGCCATATTAGGGAGAAGAAAGCCCGGAGTCTCTGAATACCATATCAGACGTCTATTCACCAATCATTCCATCACTTTGCAGACAACACTGGTCAGAGCAATGGGGCGATGGCGTGAGGAAATCAAGCCCCGTAGTGCCGGGTTTTTGGAAACGGAAATTACAATAGCAGATTTCCATTGTTAAGGGAGAACCCCTCGCATCCAAACAAGATTGAAAAGATGAAAAAGGGCTGTAAAGGCTGTAGAATGCATATGTTGAACATACAGATATAATTTAGGGGCCCCAGCTCCCAATGGCAAAGCGGAAAGCGTAACAAAAGCCTAAGAGAGAAAAAAGGTACATTATACGGCTCTATCCCATTAGAAGATAAATCTAAGAGTGATTGCTCCCTGGCAGACTTAGAAGCAAGAAAAAAGGAACAGAGATGAACCCCCTTGGGAGACACGGAAAAAATAGTTCCCAATTTCCATGACAACCAAGGGTTCAAAACACTAACCCCAGCAACCCAAAAAACATTAGCTGGATCTGGAGCTTATTGCCACACAACTTCCTCCTTCTTAAAAAACCACACACATAGGAAAAGTCGGGTAACAGTAGAAAAGTAGTCTTGCCAACAAGTGCGTTTAGCATTGTGTATGATGCGGGTTGAGCGACTGCCCGCCCCCCCAAAACCCAAAAAGATGACCTGCAGTCCGATTATATCGATAACGGCCCCATGCAGCACGTTTAAAATCACTGCACAGGCACACGCGGGGAGACCACCAAGGCATCCCCACATCTCTGAGGGGGAATAGAAGGGACAGTGCAGTCAAAACTGATTTAAAAACGGGGCCCCAAGCTCATCAATAGGGGGACGAAGAAAGGTCCCCAAAGGAAATGGTAAGATGACAGTATAAGCCCCAAATTTTGGGCATCCAAATTGATAACATTGGCTCCGGGGGGGGGTCTCGGGAAACAGTAGAAGTAAGAATAATAAGAAAGTGATCTCTGTCTTGCAAATCCGGGGAAGAAAGCCCAAAGGGCGTAAAAAAGGGGAAAATTAACGGGGAAAAGATAGAAAGATGGGATGCAAGAGACTGAATGCAATTCAAAGTGGGTGGGAGAAACCCGTATTTAAAACACGTAAATGATGACCATAACACTAGAAAAGGGGCACCCTCGATTTTCCCCCAAGTCCATTTTAACATATGCAAAAACTCAATGCATAAAAAAAGAAACCCTGCCTGTCCCCCAATTCAAAACGTGCTAAAAAACCCCCTTTCCCACCCAAACCTATGTGCACAAATCAAACTTTCCCCAAAAAGGTTGATTAATCACTTAAATGTATAAACCTGATTAATCACTTAAAAAAAAACCCTGTTATGAATAATACATACTGAGCTAATGTTACTATAACATTTACATTATAATGACCAAAAAAACTGAAATTTGTGCAACTAATTTTTTAAAAATTTTTATCTCACTAAAATTTAAATTTTGCATTGCTAAAATTTAAAATAGATTATTATGTTCAACTTATATCCAAATTTTACAACTTGGGAAATTTAAAATTTTTTTATTTTATAAATTATAAACCAAATTTTTTTTACCATGTAGTCTATTATCCCTGGGTTTACCGGGAGAAATTCCGGGGTTTAACCCCCTTTCCGGCCCGGTCTGTGACCGGGCCCTCATGGTTCCAGGCCTGATCACCAGGCTGTTATTTGCTGGCCCACGCAAGTCCAACGTACGAACCACACCCCCGGCGGGTCAGGTACCGACTTTAGGTGCTTGCCCAGTGCCGGGTTTAAAAGGGCACCCAAAGGGGTTTGTTGGTAACCCCCCTTATGTACGGGGGAGGCAGTTGAACAATTTTGGGCCCCCTGACATTTAAAGTGTGTTGTCCTCAACGTGCTAGTGGCACCCCCCTTTTCTTTGGGGGAGATGTTACATCGCCTGCCGAGTTTTTTGTTTTCCCCTTAAGAACATAAGAAAGGAGGGGGCCTGCAGCAGGCCTGTTGGCCCTACTAGGCGGGTCCTTCAAATCCATTCCACTAACAGAATTTTTGCTCTCCCAAATTTTTAATGCTGCCCAAGAAATAAGCTTTGATAATTCTATTTACCATGTGCAATTCCCACTCCCCCAACCCCTCTCACTCATGAATTTACCCAACCTAAATTTGAAACTCCCAAGGTCCTAGCTTAAATTCCCTACTATTCCACTCTAAACCCCCCTATTTCCAAACCAATATTTTCCCTATATCCTTTCGTAGGGAGTGATTTTCGTGTGCAAGTTTGGTACTAACCCCTCGAGAATTTTCCACGTGTATATAAAAATGTATCTCCCCCGCCTGCGTTCTAGGGAGTACAGGTTTAGAAATTTCCCAAACGTTCCCAGTAATTGAGGTGGTTTTTTCGCGGTTATGCGTGCCGTGAAGGTTTTTCCTGAAATTTTCAAGGTCAGCAATTTCACCTGCCTTGAAAGGTGCAGTTAGGGGCAGCAATTTTCCCAGCCTAGATAGAACAAGGATTTGTAAAGTGTCAACATAGCCTTTGCATCCCGGGTTTTTGAAGGTTCTCATTGTCATTTTTCTGGGCAGAAGGTTGCTACGGTGTTATGGTCCTTGAAGGTGAGATCCTCTGACATGATCACTCCCAGGTCTTTGACATTATTTTTTCGCTCTATTGTGTGGTTTGAATTATTTTGTACTCCGATGAGATTTTAATTTCCTCAGTTTTCCGTATCTGAGTTTAAAATTTTCCCATCATTGAACTTCATTTGTTTTCTGCAGCCCATTTAAAGATTTGGTTTATGTCTGTTTTTGGAGTCTTGCAGTGTCTTCCCCAGTGGACACTGTCATACAGACGTTGTCATCTGAAAAGGAAGACACGCACTGTGGCTTATATCCCTGTCTATGTCCGATATGAGGAGGGGGAAAAGGGGATGGGAGCGAGTACTGTCCCTTGTGGAACAGAGCTTTTCACATTAGCTGCCCCCCAGACTTTACTCTGTAGACTACTACTCTTTGTGTTCTACTTGTTATTAAATTATAGCTCCATCTACCAACTTTTCCTGTTATTCCTTTATCACGCTTTTTTGTGTGCTATCCCCCTTGGGGTCACACTTTCAAAGGCTTTTGCAAAGTCTGTTTTATATAACATCTGCATTCTGTTTGTCCTTTTTAGAGCATCCGGGACCTTGTCATAGTGGTCCAGTAGTTGGGACAGACAGGGCGCTCCTAAACCCTTCCCCTGGGTTTTTTTAATTGATGGTTATCTGGATGGGGGCCTTTGCTTCTTAGAACCCTTTCAAAGTTTTTTTAATGATAGGGGAATTGGTGCTATTGGTCTGTATTTCTTTGCCTTTTGGCACTGCCCCCTTTTTGTGGGGGGGCTATGTTTTGTTTTTAGTAACTGCGGGACGCCCCCGTGCCCAAAACTCCTCTCCATAGGATGAAAAAAGCACGGATAGGGGGGGTTCTTGCAGTTCTTGATGAACACCCCGAGTTCCATGAGGGGGCCTGGAGCGGATTGCACGGGCTTGACATTTATCGTCTTTTTAAAGTCATTGGGGGCGTCAGGGTAATGTCAGATGGCTTGCGTCTACCAGGTTCTGTGGACCTCATAAAAAAATTTATTTAGGTCTTCAACTTTTAGTCTGGTTAGCGGATCACTAAAAACTGAGTCATACTGGGACTTTAGTTTAAATCACTCGTTTCCCCTTTCTGTCATCTGTGTAAAACCCATTTCGTTTTAGTAGGGGCCCAATACTGGGTGTTGTTCTCGACTTTGTTTTGGGATAAGAAAAAAAATACTTTTTTTCTTTCAATTTCATTTATGGCTTTTAGTTCTTCCCGCGTTTCTTGATTCCTGTAAGATTCCTTTAGTTTTAATTTGATGTTTGCTATTTCTCTGACCAGTGCCTCCCCCACGATTTCAGATTTTGACCTCTTTTTGCCGCTCTGTTATTCTTTGCCTTCGCCTGTATAGGGGGCGCCCTCTCTTTCTAGTTTACATCTTCTCCTCCTTTTCCTTAAGGGAATTTGCCTTGAAACAAACCCAAGTGCCACCGAGTTAATTTGTTCTAGACCCGGGGTTTGGATCCGTGATGCTTAGACTATCTTCCCAGTTTTATCATTTGGGGTTTGCTTTACTTGGTCCCACCTTATGTTTTTGTTATTGAAGTTGAAATTGGAGAAGGCTCCCCCGGACTGATCACATTCTGTCGATCTGGGGCCCCCCCATCATTTTGGACCCCTATTATGTTGTGATCTGAGTATATCGTTTTTGATATGGTGACATTTCGTATCAGATCATCATTGTTAGTGAAGATGAGGTCCAGTGTATTCTCCCAAACTTTAAGGGTCTATTATTTGCTGGTTTAAGGTGAATTTTATGCAGAGATTTAAAAGCTCGTGTGTGTGCGAGTTTTTATCTGAGCTGCCTCCTGGTGTTATCTCTGCTACCACATTATTTGCAATATTCCTCCATTTTAGGTGCCTTTGGTTGGGGGAAAAACCCCCCGGAGCAAGATGTTGGGGGAGGAGCTACCTGGGAAAGGGTTTTTCCCGACCGGGCCCAAATTTTTGAAGCTGTTCCTGGAATTGTTGGGACGTTGCATCCGGAGGCTTGTTTACCCCACGATGACCAGGTTTTGATTCTCGATCTTTACTGCTAAAACTTCAACTACATCATTTGAGGCATCTAGGGAGTTCTGAGCATATGGATTCTGTGATATCAGGCCAACCCCCCTTCCCCTTCCCCTTTTTCCTGTTCACTCTGTCACATTTTATAGGTTGTAGCCAGGGATCCATTTTTTATTGTGCAAGGATCCCTTTTTTGGGTCTCTGTGAAAGCCGCAAACATTGCATTTGACTCTGTAAGCAGTCCACGGATGTAAGGTATCTTGTTGTTTGTTGTTTGGGTTTAGACCCTGTATGTTTGCAAATATGAATGTCGTTGGATTGGTGGAATTGGCGGTATGGGGGGGTCTTTTTTTTTCCCCAACTTATCTGTTGTTCTGGAGTGGGGGGCCATTGACTGTGGTTCCACTCCAGAAATGATTTCAGTTGGGGTACGATTTCCCGTTATTTTCCAGCTTTTTTTCCCTTTCCCTTTCGCTAAAAAACCCTTCTCTGGAGGGCTTTTGGGTACCCAGGTTTTCCCATGGTCTGGATGTTCTGTGTCGTCTTGTACCCTTTAGGTGGTGGGGCCTGGCAATATAGGTTATAGCACTGTCTTTCCTGAACTGATGAGTGACACATTTGGGTGGAAAAGCTTTTCAGGGAAAAGGGGGGTTGCATTTTCCTTTTTGTTTATATGGGCACGGCATTTTCTGGGGTGGTCAAAGTTGCATGTCCCATCTGTTTTCCCAGAAATTCCATGCCTGCGATACCAAATGCATAATATTTTCTTAGGCCTGGTTTGTGTTTGCTTTTATTTTTTTTTGTGACTGTGTTCCCTATTGGTGCGTGTTTTCCCCGTCTCATTTTTTATCTTTTAGCACTAGTGCTAACATCCCCTTTTTTTTCATCTCCAAACACTAGGGCCCCCCAGGGGCACTGGGGCTTTTAGGGCAACACTAGACCCCCGGGCACTGTCCTCCAGGACAACACTAGCAAACCCCCAGGAGAACATCCTCCAGGACAACACTAGCACCCTCAGGAGCACTGTTTTTTGGACAACACTAGCTCCCTCAGGAGCACTGTCCTCCAGTACAACACTAGCACCCCAGGAGAACCATCCTCCAGGACAAAAACTAGCACCCTCATTAGCTCTGTCGTTCAAGACAGCCCCTTCCAAAAACCCCCCATCTTATATTCCCAGCTGTCCTTCCCTGTTTACATGTCTTTTAATATAGATGTTCTTGTCTTTTAATATAGATGCAATTCCCCCCTACAGGTGTATCTCGTTTGGACAGACCTAAAAAAATCTCTCTGAGTTTATGTCAAGGGTGGTCACTGGTTGAAAATCCCCGCATATACCATGGGACCATTGACCACTGAGATTAAGCAATCCAAGCCTGTTTTGTCCCTTTCCCTTTCTACAGACTAAAAGATCTTCATGGTGGTGGGGTTTTTACAACACTTGACCACCCCCTAGCTAGCAGTCTATAATTTCTCGAAGTATTTAGTTGTTTTTAACAGTTTCCAACGAATCCGTTTGAATCCGGTCTTTTGTTCACTTATTTCTTGGACGAATCCGGTTTATGCTCACTGATATTTTAACTAATAACCACCTTAAGGTAGATCTGTCTATTTGTATTGTATCTATTTGTTGTAGCCCCGTTTGGGTTTTTTAATAAGGGAGTGTAAACCCGTCATCCTATGAATCCGGTTGAGGGATCTTGTTTTTCAACGAAACCCTTTGAAACCCCGTTCGTTCATTTTTTTTGACGAATCCGGCGAATCCGGATTAGTGGATCACTTATTTGGGCGTATCCCGTTTTGGGATTTTGGACTAGCACATGAAAAAGGGCTACTGGGGAGTATTTAACAGAGTAATATGTGCTCAGTTTGATACAAAAAAAAATAGCTTTCGTGATGGAGCAACCGTGCTGCTCGTTGGTTCACTTGTTCTTTACGAATCCGGTTAGTGGATCCCTTTTTTTTGGATGTATCCAGTCGGTGATTTTGGAGTAGCACATGAAAAGGACTACTGGAAGAATAAATTTAAAAAAAAATATGTGTTCAGTTTGATACAAAAATTATAACTTGCGTGTTGGGGCAGCCGTGGCTTCTGAAGATGAAGATTACTGGAGGAATTTTGATTTTCGTTGTGTATATTGCTACCGCTGCTAACTACAAAGGGTTTTGTGTATTACCACAAACTATATACGTCACCCATCGCGATAAGTACCGATTTGTTACTAGTTATTTGCTACGGCAACACTGTGGTTTCTGGGAAAATGACACTGGGTGGATGGTATCACTAAATTTTAGGTCAGGTACACTGGAAAGGGTTTTAAAAAATTTTCTTAAGAATGCCCCCAATGCCGGGATATTAGGGGCTTTTTGGGATGTACACCTCATTTATACCTATGTATCATGTCTAAATAACAACATTGTATCATGTCTAAATAAACTATTATTAAATTTTTATTATTATGAGAAATGAGAAGAGTTTCCCAAATGACCACCACGAATCACAGTGGGACCCTCCCAAAGATGATGATGAAAATGTTTAAAAACACCTAACAACAAGATGGGGGGTGTGTTATGCCCCTTTTCTCATTTCAAGAAAAAAATAATATATTTATTGGGGTTTTTTGGGCTTTTTTTTATTTTAAAATTATATTAAGGAATTTTTTCCATTAATAGCTAAAATGGGTTTACTTGACTTTATAATATTATCTGGCCAAAATTGTTTAGCTTTGTTTTATAGGTATTATGTTTAAATATTCTAAACTGCTAGTGCGGCAGACAATTTGAGCTACTCAGGTTGGCTGGTAAATTACCCGGTCAGTTCCCAACCCTTTTACTAGTCAAAGGAAAAAGTCTCGTGAGCATTTAGCTTTTTCACTCTTACTTCCCCCTAAATCTCCCGTGTATTTTGGAAACCCTTTTTTTAGGGGATATCTCAGTCTGAGTGGTCGGAGTAGAAACTCTTACAGAAATTTGAAATAAGTGATCAGTATAAGTGCTACGCCTTTTTTTAGACTCTTTATTTAGAAAAGGGTTTAATGAAGAATGGTCCCCAAATAAGAACTGTTATTTGCGTCAGTGTGGCATTTTTTGGGTTGTAAATGCCTGTGTCTGTAAAATATATATAGTATATATTTTGACTCCTCGTGAAGGGGGCTAGAAACTCTGTCTAGACAAAGTTGCAAATATTTAATGTATTATAAATGAT
>WNWK01053218.1:0-11940 GCA_009830355.1 Cherax destructor
ATATAGTGTAAGTCAACATATAACACAGCATCATATAGTGTAAGTCAACATATAACACAGCATCATATAGTGTAAGTCAACATATAACACAGCATCATATAGTGTAAGTCAACATATAACACAGCATCATATAGTGTAAGTCAACATATAACACAGCATCATATAGTGTAAGTCAACATATAACACAGCATCATATAGTGTAAGTCAACATATAACACAGCATCATATAGTGTAAGTCAACATATAACACAGCATCATATAGTGTAAGTCAACATATAACACAGCATCATATAGTGTAAGTCAACATATAACACAGCATCATATAGTGTAAGTCAACATATAACACAGCATCATATAGTGTAAGTCAACATATAACACAGCATCATATAGTGTAAGTCAACATATAACACAGCATCATATAGTGTAAGTCAACATATAACACAGCATCATATAGTGTAAGTCAACATATAACACAGCATCATATAGTGTAAGTCAACATATAACACAGCATCATATAGTGTAAGTCAACATATAACACAGCATCATATAGTGTAAGTCAACATATAACACAGCATCATATAGTGTAAGTCAACATATAACACAGCATCATATAGTGTAAGTCAACATATAACACAGCATCATATAGTGTAAGTCAACATATAACACAGCATCATATAGTGTAAGTCAACATATAACACAGCATCATATAGTGTAAGTCAACATATAACACAGCATCATATAGTGTAAGTCAACATATAACACAGCATCATATAGTGTAAGTCAACATATAACACAGCATCATATAGTGTAAGTCAACATATAACACAGCATCATATAGTGTAAGTCAACATATAATGCACCATAATATCTTGTAGACAATCTGTTATTGTTATATAATGCATTGTAAACCAGACTAGTAAACACCATAATGTCTTGTAAACCAGCATCTTACACACAATGTCTTGTAAACCAGCATCTTACACACTATGTCTTGTAAACCAGCATCTTACACACTATGTCTTGTAAACCAGCATCTTACACACTATGTCTTGTAAACCAGCATCTTACACACTATGTCTTGTAAACCAACATCTTACACACTATGTCTTGTAAACCAACATCTTACACACTATGTCTTGTAAACCAGCATCTTACACACTATGTCTTGTAAACCAGCATCTAACACACTATGTCTTGTAAACCAACATCTTACACACTATGTCTTGTAAACCAACATCTTACACACTATGTCTTGTAAACCAGCATCTTACACACTATGTCTTGTAAACCAGCATCTAACACACTATGTCTTGTAAACCAGCATCTTACGCACTATGTCTTGTAAACCAGCATCTTACACACTATGTCTTGTAAACCAGCATCTTACAAACTATGTCTTGTAAACCAGAAGAAGAAATATATTATTACAATACATAATTTTATTATTATTATTATTATTATTATTATTATTATTATTATTATTATTATTTTTTTTTTTATTGACTTTTTAATTATTACATTTATTAAATTTATTATTATAATGATTTTTATTTTCATTATATATTTACTGAAGGAGGAATAACATCTTATAGGAGTGAGGACCAACCGGTTGTGAGTGTGGGGAAAGTTCGTGAGGCAGTGTGAGTGTGGGGGAAGTTCGTGAGGCAGTGTGAGTGTGGGAGAAGTTCGTGAGGCAGTGTGAGTGTGGGGGAAGTTCGTGAGGCAGTGTGAGTGTGGGGGAAGTTCGTGAGGCAGTGTGAGTGTGGGGGAAGTTTGTGAGGCAGTGTGAGTGTGGGGAAAGTTCGTGAAACAGTGTGAATGTGGGGGAAGTTCGTGAGGCAGTGTGAATGTGGGAGAATTTCGTGAGGCAGTGTGAGTGTGGGGGAAGTTAGTTATCATTTTGTCCTATGCACATGTCGATTAGACACTAGGCCTGTTGTATGTGTGTGTGTGTGTGTGTGTAAGGAAACACTTCGAAATGTTTCCGCCCCGCCGGGAATCGAACCCGGGCCCTCCATGCGTGAAGCGAGAGCTTTAGCCACCAGACCACCGGGTGTGTGTGCGTGATGCTGTGTGTGTGTGTGTGAGGGAAGTTCGTGAGGCAGTGTGAGTGTGGGGAAAGTGCATGAGGCAGTGGGTAGAATGAAAGGGGTTAAAGCAGCTGGGATTGATGGGATCAAGATAGAAATGTTAAAGGCAGGTGGGAATATAGTTTTAGAGTGGTTAGTGTTTTTATTTAATAAATGTATGGAAGAGGGTAAGGTACCTAGGGATTGGCAGAGAGCGTGCATAATTCCTTTGTTTAAAGGCAAAGGGGACAAAGAGAGTGTAAAAATTATAGGGGAATAAGTCTGTTGAGTATACCTAGTGAAGTGTATATAGGGAACCTCATAGGAATGGTAACTTTAGACTTGCAAAAGGCCTTCGATACTGTCAACCACAATATATTATGTAAGCAACTTCAAGATATCAGCATAGGTTCCACAGACTGGTTTAAGTCCTATCTTAGCAACAGGAAACAAATTGTCATAATCAACAAAACGGAATCAGAACCACTGCCGATAGCATGCGGAGTTCCCCAAGGTAGTATTCTGGGTCCCTTATTATTCCTGTGTTATGTAAATGATATGCCCATCAGTGTCAAGTGCAAACTCCTACTGGATGCGGATGCCAGTGCTCTGTTAGTGTCAGGTAAAGACCCACAAGATACAGCTAATGTATTAACACTGGACCTAGAGTCCTGCAGCAAATGGTGTCAACAAGGCAACAAGGCTGCACCTATATTTTGCCATTCCCTGGGCCGTTGAGACTCCAGTGATGGCCTATTTGCAAGAACTGTTGCAACAACATACAAGGAACTTATAGTGACAAGAAAACTGACGGTGACTACAGGGAAATGGACCAAATAGGACCAAAACAGGAGACCGGCATTCAAATACCAGACCCGCTACCAGACGTACAACCAGACAAGCAATCCTTTTCCACCACACTGAAGTAACTGACTCCTTTTTCAACTGCACAGTGTTCAATGTGAAGTCAACATAAGGGAAACCTAATCAACAAAATTACAAGGAAACTGACACGTCTGTAGTGTAGAGTCGTGCAATGCCAGGTGAGGGTTAGTCAGTGCCAGGTGAGGGTTAGTCAGTGCCAGGTGAGGGAGCGAAGTGAACATATAAACATGGCTGACTGGCATTCAATCACCAGCTACTGCCAGATGTGCAACTCCGAGCAACGTTCTAACTATACTGACAGTAGCTGACCATCATATCAACTGCAGCAGTGTTAATGGAAGGGAAACACAGCAGAAACCGCTATATATACAAAACAAACTCCAAGGAAACTGTCAGGCTATAGCGGCGGTTTCTGTCCCTCAGTGACAAATGCGGAGTTGATTAGTTAAACAGCCAAGGACATTTTTTTTTCAATAGTTGAGTTCCATATTAACTGACCAGTGTACATTAGGAGGGAAACATAGGAGAAAACGCCAAATCTAACGACAAAACTCCAAGGAATCTGTCAGGGGCAGTGGCCGTTTTTTCCCTCACTGCTTTTAAAAATGGCTGACACATCAACTGTACGAGGACCACACAACAACACGACGAGCCCCGCTAAATGGCAGTGATTAGGATTTTTTTTTTTTCCCCTGCCAGGATGGAAATGAGCTAGAAGTGTGATAGATGAAGCCGGACTGTGAAGTGAGGAGTGAAGGGAATTTCTGAAGTAAAGGGTAATGGTGGTATACGATAACAGGAAACTTACTAGTAACCAGTGATGATTTCTAGAGTAGCTACTAGGCCATTGCTAGGTGTCTGATAGGATCAGTGGTTTCTTTGTAATAAAAATCAAAATAAAGAAAATAAAACAAATTTTTGTGTGAAGTGATAGAGTGAAGAGTAATCATGGCTGGCTTAAAAGGGGTCCAGGCTGCCATAATTATATTTATCATTATACTAAATTTCTGTGAAGAAGGAAATCAGTGAAAGCCCAACATTGGCCATCCTACCAGAAACGTAAGTGCCACTATCGCCGTAGGGTATGGCAACACCACATATCCAAACAAACACAGTTGCGCACAGCTTTTATAGTGGTGCTATTAAGTGGTGATATCCATACTAATCTAGAACCTCAATCTATGGTACAGGTGTAAAACAGACAGATAAATCATGGTGATAATGACGGTCTAGTTGCTAGGAATGATAACCTTAACTCTCTATGTAATACACAGATAGGTCAATGTGAGACAACAGAGCCATTATTAATATCTCAGACACCACCAGACATATGTATACACTGTACTAAGCCACGAAAAAAGAACAGTAAACTTACCGTATGTAAGATATGTAATGGGGTGGGTGCATAATGGATGTGTTTGATTATGGTAATGGTGCCAGATTTCATTTTGTTTGTAACAAATGCACTTTGGCACAGTTACCCTTTAGCAATGATGACATTGATTTACCTTTTTTTAATTATAATGGCCCCTTGCCATATATTGATGATTATGATTGTTTTACGAAAACAGGCCTTCACTTTATTCATGTCAATGCAAGATCACTTCTTCCAAACTTGGCAAAGAATAGGATTCTAGCTAACGGAACTAGAGCGGCAGTTATATCCATCTCGGAATCCTGGTTGGATGATACGGTGACTGACGACGAGGTCAAAATAGAAGGTTACAATATAAAACGCTTAGATAGGAATAGAAAAGGTGGTGGTGTATACCTGGAGAGAGTTCCAGGGGTCAACGCCCCTGCGGCCCAGTCTGTGACCAGGACTCATGTTGGATCAGAGCCTGATCAACCAGGCTGTTACTGCTGGCCGCACGCAGTCCAACGTACGAACCACAGCCTGGCTGGTCAGGTACCGACTTTAGGTGCCTGTGCAGTGCCTGCTTGAGACAGCCAGGGGTTTGTTGGTAATCCCCCCTGATGTATGCTGGGAGGCAGTTGAACAGTCTTGGGCCTACATAAGGAACGATTTTTTTTTTATTGAAACATGAAACGTTACAAGTTAACATATGAGATTACACTGAATATGAACATGACAATAACAAGTAACATAAAGAAAACACCTGACAACCCACAACCAGAAATGACAACTTGATTTTCATAATTAATAATAACATTAAAGACAAAAGCATAAACCTAACCTTACATACACATCACCCACACGTTTGCTACAAACACACCTGAAGGTGACACACCACCTCCTACGTACACACTAAAAGATGTAAGACACCTCAACAACAACACATCATATGTGATAATAAATGTTACAGTTACATCTTAACATCATAATTTTGTTATATATTTTATTTAAAAACATAATATACAATACAATGCCGTTCTATCACCACATACATAAATGCATAACAATAAGCTTTGAATACAAAACCAATACAAATAATCCACGCAATAACATTAATATAGAGTACTAATAAACACTGTCAGACACCAAAACAAAAACTTATATAAAACCCATCTGTACCAACATGAAGGTACCCGGCGCAACCCACCTTCTCATCACCACTCATACCATAAAAACAAACAACCACATAAAACACATAAAACAAGACATGTAATATATAGATCAACCCAACTTTGGATTGCAACAAACACAAGCTGAACATCATAATTGAACGAAAAAGCATAACATAATCCTCGTCACTACTTCAAAACATAGTTTATTGGAACACAAATCTTTCAGCACAATATCTGTGCCTACTATCACCAAACCCAAAACTTTTATAACCTCGAACTTAAGTTGAACAGAACAACCTAACTTACTCTATGACATACATCATATTAACAATCTAAGTCTAATGTTAAAGCTTCTCAAGCTATAGTATATTACATAATAGCACTTGACCCTTAACACAGGTCAACAAGACCTTACTCACCATCCTGAGACAACAGGTATATAAACCCCACAAACACATCTGAACCTCGCCAGTATTTCCACATAATAATCTCACACTTAACGAAACATAAATACGTCCACAACATCATAAATAATAGTTAAAACTTGCCTCGTTAAACATTATAATGAAAATTCATAATTGACATTAATCGCTAGGCATATAATAACTATGCCAATGCACACCAAGGTTACATTAACTCCCTTCATTACACATTAACAAAATAGAAAATAAAACCTAACCTTCTCTTAAGCAAAATAAAAGTGTGTGAAAATGTACCACAACCTTGTAAGTTTAAATAATATCATGTTACAATTACAAACACATAATTTTCATAACAGTTAACCTGACAATGACCTAACACAAAACTGTAAAAAAAAGGTTCATCTTTCCCTTAAGACACATCCACATGTCTAAACAGACCAAACCTCCCTTATGGACATTCAATATACACTCATACCAAAAGCCACCGAAACTGAAGATCACAAAAAGACCTGTAACCATAAAAACACAAAAATGTAGCGATCCCCCTCCCCCCCGAATAACCTTACTTAAACCCCTTCCTCGTCAAACCTCACAACCTTACCCCCTCCCTACAACACTCATCCCCTTACCACCCTCGCCCCCCTACCCATCCCCTCTCAACCTAAGTAACCCTTCTACCGTCATATTCCTATAAACCCCAGGAAAACTTTTAACCCAACTCCTACCATAAATTTCCTTATTCCTGCTGCTAAAACCTTAACCAACACTTCTCCATTCGAAACCCTCATATACTATATCATAAATATGTAATCCAACATGATATAAGTCAAAGCTCTACGTACGCCTTCCGGAAATTCTCTCAGTTCCATACTCAATGCCCATAGCACTGATACTTTCCCCCCACCAATCCAACCCAAAACCCTCCCCAACCACACCCTCACCAAGGTCAACCCCTCACAAAAATAAACCACGTGAAAAGCAGTTTCCCACTCTCCACACTTTAAACATGTCCCATCCCTCGCCAACCCCATTACAAAAAGCTGACCCCTCGATGCCAGAATACCGTGCAAAAACCGGAAACCTAATTCCCTAACCCTTGGTTTTACCCTTACTTTCCTTAACCAACCCGAAATACTTTTCCACTTATAAATAGGAAAATTTGCCTCTCCTTGCAACACCATCTCGTTCCCACTAATCCCATCCAACCTACGTAATTTAACCTTCGCTGGCTCCCTAGCCACCAAAAGAAACCTAAGGACCCCCTCACACTCTACCAACTCTTTACCCCCCCACCACTTCCTCACCTCTCTCATCACGCCCCCTATTTTTCTACCCCCTCCCCCTCCCCATTAACAAAAATTCCTGTTTCAAAAAAACACTCCTAAGCCTTCTCCTTAAGGCACCAAACCCAAACCACCCCATTTCACTCTAGTCTCCACTACCTCCCTACTGAGCCAATGCCTACCTCTTGCCCAAACAAAAATAAATACTCCCTTTTCCAGCCTACGAACATCTTCCTCCAAAAGAGGAAAAACTGCTGTCCTAAACCATAACTTGCTATAAATTAATACATTAACCACCACTACCCTTTGTAAAAGTGTTACTTCCTTAACCCCTCATCCTAACCAAAGCCCGATCAACTACCTCCAGTGAATTCACCCCCCTAGCACTTACTAAATCATTACTAAAAACTATCCCACACACCGTCAATTCCTGTACACACGTCCAACCTTCCCTCACCCCCAACGAACCCCCTACCCAACTACCCACCTCCATCAGACGCGACTTGCTCCTGTTCACCTTCATGCCCGTAATCAATCCAAAATTCTCTACCAAAACACCTATCCAATGCAAACATTCCCCAGAAGTTATCAACAGAGTAGTATCGTCCACATAACTAATTATATCTGCCCTTAACCTTATCCTCTCCCTCTCCACTAATCTATAAAAAGGGTCATGTAAAAAAGCAAATAAAATCTGAGATAATGGACAACCCTGACATATACCTTTTCCCATACCTACAGCCCACCCCAACCTACCATTTATCTGAATCCTCAAAAGAGCCCCCTCATATAACTGTTCCACACAACCTACTACTTCTTCCCCAAACCCCATTCTTCTCAATATTTCATATAATATCTTTCTATTAACCCTATCGTACGCCGTGGACCCCAGAACACTGCCCTCACTACATTCTTCTATGAACCCTTTAATTCTTTTATGGCCATGTCTCATACTTCTACCCGGAATGCCGTATTGTCTCCCATGAAGCCAGGACCCCACACCCCTTTTTAACCTATTTGCCAAAATTTTCGCAAAGATCTAATAATTTGTGCACATCAACGCAATTACTCTATAATCTCTAAAACTTCTTGATTCCCCCTTCTTCGGCACCAACACCACCACTCCTGTTCTAACTAATTCTGCAATTACCCCTCCCCCCTTCATATCATTAAACACCTTCACTAACACCTCCCTCAACACATCCCAATACATAACATACAGTTCCCCCGGCAAACCATCTATTCCAGGAGTTTTCCCCAATCGTAGCCCCTTAATCGCCTCCCACACTTCCTCCTCTGTTATATCACCCTCTAGCTCCCTCCTTTCCACTTCACTCACCCTCTCAACTATACTTCCCAGGATCCCACCTTCCTCCCAATTAAATTCAGCATCCGCTTCAAATTTTTTCCCAAACCATAATTCCCCATACCCACCTATTGCCTCTGTTGTCCTTAAAATAGTCTCCCCCTCAAACCCACCCATTTCCTCATCAACCTCAATCGCACTTATCATCATCACCTCCCTCCTTCTGAAATGCCTCAGTACCACTTCCAACACCCTATCACCCCATAGTACCTCCTCCATACCACTCCTCATCCTTAACGCTTAAAACCTATCATTTTGTGTTTCTCTCAAAGCAAGCCTTACATCCTCCATAACCCCTTCCCTAACCCCCACCCCCGCTCCTCCATTACCAATCAATAAACCCTCCAAGTATCGTTGATATCCAAATCTATATCTTGCATCTTCTCTACTCACATTCATAAAACAATCCTTTATCACTGGCTTCCTCCGTTCATTCCCCCACTTCGCTACCCCCACTAATCCCCTACCCCCCGCCCATAACCCTTGCCACCAGCCCTCAAAATCCACCTCCCCCAACCTACTCAACAAACTAACATTCAACTTCCAGTAACTCCCGTATACCCTCACAGCCCCATCCCACCCTAATTGAGCCAAAACACCTTTATGATCTGAAAATCCTACATCGATACACTCCACCTTCTCCACCATTTCAACCCTCGTTACATAAATCCTATCCAACCTTGCTGCATATGAACCTCTACTATACGTATAATCTACCAATTCACCCCCACTACCCACAACGTCCACTACCCCCACCGCACACAATACCTCCCTCAAAATTCTTAATACCTGCTTTGAACCCCGAGGTTCTACATCCTTACCCATATAACAGAGTTCCAATCCCCACCAAGTATGGCAACTGAGGCAAACCCCGAAGGCGTAAATTAATTCCGACTCACGAAATAATCTTTTTCCTTCATATTGGATACAGCCGGCATATATACTCCAATAAAAGAAACTTGTACCACTCCCCACCTTCCATCCACCCTCACTACCCTCCTCCCACCCCCACCTCCCAAGACCCTAAACTAAAAGGACTACCCTCCCTCACTCCCACTTCCACTCCCCCTTTTAAACAGTCTGTCTTAGCCACAAATAACCTATATCCCTTCAAAACCAAATCCTCCCCACGCCTAAAATTATGTTCTTGAAAAATTAAACTACATCTATTCTAAGCCTACATAAAGTGACTTCAACCCATTTACGTTTAACCTCATGTTTGAGGTCATTCTATTCATACTGAGGCACCTGAAATTAGCGGCATTGGCTTCCCCCTCCATTGCGGTGGCTTTCCATCACTCTTTCCATTCCTTGCGGCCTGTTGTCCACCCTGTCTCTCACAGATCTTTGCTGATGGAACACTGACACTATTTCGTCCCTTATCTCCGCCTGTCTTTCCCTTAACCACTTCCATCCACGCCATCTTCCTGGTGCTGACCCAGTGTGAGGACATCATTCTCGGCCTCTTTCCCGATCTCTTCCTGGATTCACCTTTATCCATTTCCACCTCCACCTCCTCACATGGACGATGTACCTCTACCTCCACCTGTACCTCTTGTGCTGACTCACCATCACTCTCAGGCTGTTCCATAGACTGTACCACCCTGTCAGCCTGCCTTCCCACATCCTCCATCTGCCCTAATTCCATTACCTCATCTCCAATGATTCTACCCAGATACCTCAGGATGTCCTCTCTATTGCATCACTTTGGCCGCCCTCCTGCGACCTCTCGTGTCCCAGGACAGAAATCCTGTCCCATCGTCCTTCATCCTCTGCCTTTCCTCCTCTTCATCCTTATCAACTTCCTCACTCCATTGGGACTCTCACCTGCCCTACTTCCGACTCGTTACACTTCTCACCATCATGACATCCGTCTTCCGTTGCTCATCGTTAATATATTGAGTTGTAACCACGTCTCCTCCTTGTCCATCTCTTCGTCGCCTCACACAGTCAGCTGCAAAATGGCCAGGCTGCCCACACAATCTGCATGTTTTCACCTGACCTTGATAATGCACGTACACCTGTGTGCGAAAGGAATCTATCAATACAAATGATGGTATAGGTTTTCTTAAACTCATCTTAACAGAGTAAGGAACCCTCCAATAAACCAGCATATGACCCTGCGCCCATCTGCCTATATTCACAGCATGAACCACACCAAAATTCTTAAAGATAGCACGTATGTCCTCCGGGCACGCCTCAAAAGGAACGTTATTTACCTTTACCCATTTGTAGGTAGCTGAAACATCACGCAGACAAACCTCGACCTCCGTGTTTACCTTATCATCTTGCGTTCCTGGTAGCAATCCACCACTCCTGGTACGCCTCCGTAAAGGTCAGCATGTGACACTCCATATGTGTCACGTAGAATGGCCGGCAATAACACATCTGCATTAGCTGGAAGAATGGCTCCTTGCACTAAGTCAACACAGACAGTGTTCACTCGTCGCCTGTAGGTATCGCCATCTTGGCTGAAAATCAAGTTGCCAAAGCTACCGCTAGGGAGAACCAACACGTCTGCACACCACCAGTGCTGGATGCAGGGAAACAGGAATTAGCCTATAATCCAAGACCTGACTTAAATGACAATAAACTGGAGATTCTATGGTTTGAGGTGTTGCTTCCAAGACCAAACCCATCTTAGTAGGAACTAGTTATCGCCCTCCCACCCATGACCAGTTCTTAGGAACCCTTTTCCGAGAGTATTGTCCGGACTTGATAACAATGTGGAGACAGTAATACTGGGAGACTTCAACATCTGTTTTCAACAGCAAAATAACGGGCTATGTAAAGGTATAAGCAAATTCTATATTTACATAGTTACACTAAACTAATTAATACACCAACCCGGATCACACAGTTCTCAGCCACCCTAATTGATCACATACTTTGTAACCTCCCTGAGAACATTAGTTAGTCAGGCGTCATTACCACAGGCCTTAGTGATCATTTCATCATTTACTGTACCAGGAAATCACTAGGGAATGGATAGGCACACAGGATAATAAAATTAGGTCAACTAGAAACTACAATAAAGAAACACTGGTAAATATGCTATACAATTGTGACTGGTCAGTGATAACAAGTTGCACGGACGTAAATGATGCCTGGAAAATTCAAAACAGTTTACTGCCATCCTTTATAATATTGCACCAGTTAAAGAGGTTAGGATTAAACGAAGAACTGAACCCTGGATGACTACTGAGATATTAGATAATATGAAATTCAGAGACCAGTTGATAAAAAGATTTAAGGCAAACAGACAGGATATTGAAGCACTAAATGAATTCCAAAGGATGAGGAACAGAGTGCAGAGGCTTATAAAAGGCGCAAAAGCAAAGCACTATTGCTCAAAAATCAAAGTACAAGAATAACCATAGAAAGCT
>WNWK01053219.1:0-11940 GCA_009830355.1 Cherax destructor
AATTTTTTTTTATTAACACATCCGCCGATTCCCACCAAGGCAGGGTGGCCCAAAAAAGAAAAACTTTCACCATCATTCACTCCATCACTGTCTTGCCAGAGGGTGCTTTACACTACAGTTATAAAACTGCAACATTAACACCCCTCCTTCAGAGTGCAAACACTGTACTTCCCATCTCCAGGACTCAAGTCCGGCCTGCCGGTTTCCTGAATCCCTTCATAAATGTTACTTTGCTCACACTCCAACAGCACGTCAAGTATTAAAACCATTTGTCTCCATTCACTCCTATCAAATACGCTCCACATGCTTGCTGGAAGTCCAAGCCCTCGCACACAAAACTTCCTTTACCCTCCTCCAACCTTTCCTAGGCCGACCCCTACCCCGCCTTCCCTCCACTACAGATTTATACACTCGAAGTCATTCTGTCCGTTCCATTCTCTCTACATGTCCAACCACCTCAACAACCCTCCTCAGCTCTCTGGATAATGTTTTGGTAATCCCGCACCTCCTCCTAATTTCCAAACTCCGAATTCTGCATTATATTCACACCACACAAGACCTCAGACATGACATCTCCACTGCCTCCAGCCTTCTCCTCGTTGCAACATTCATCACCCATGCTTCACACCCATATAAGAGTGTTGGTATAACTATACTCTCATACATTCCCTTTTACTTCCATGGACAAAGTTCTTGTCTCCACAGACTCCGAAGTGCTCCACTCACCCTTTTCCTCTCATCAATTCTATGATTCACCTCATCCTTCATAGACCCATCTGCTGACATGTCCACTCCCAAATATCTGAATACATTCACCTCCTCCATACTCTCTCCCTCCAATCTGATATCCAATCTTTCGTCACCTAATCTTTTTGTTATCCTCATCACCTTACTCTTTCCTATATTCACTTTCAATTTTCTTCTTTTACACACCCTACCAAATTCATCCACCAACCTCTGCAACTTCTCTTCAGAATCTCCCAAAAGCACAGTGTCATCAGCAAAAAGCAACTGTGACAACTCCCACTTTGTATTTGATTCTTTATCTTTTAACCCCACACCTCTTGCCAAGACCCTTGCATTCACTTCTCTTACAACCCCATCTATAAATATATTGAACAACCACGATGACATCACACATCCTTGTCTAAGGCCCACTTTTACTGGGAAATAGTCCTCCTCCCTCCTACACACTCTAACCTGAGCCTCACTATCCTCATAAAAACTCTTCACTGCTTTCAGTAACCTACCTTCTATTCCATACACCTGCAACATCTGCCACATTGCCCCCCTATCCACCCTATCATACGCCTTTTCCAAATCCATAAATGCCACAAAAAACTCTTTAACCTTATCCAAATACTGTTCACCTATATGTTTCACTGTAAACACTTCGTCTACACACCCCCTACCTTTCCTAAAGCCCCTTGTTCATCTGCTATCCTGCTTTCTGTCTTACTCTTAATTCTTTCAATAATAACTCTACCATACACTTTACCAGGTACACTCAACAGACATATTCCCTATAATTTTTGCACTCTCTTTTGTCCCTTTGCCTTTATACAAAGGAACAATACACGCTCTCTGCCAATCCCTAGGTACCTTACCCTCTTCCATACATTTATTAAATAATAGCACCAACCACTCCAAAACTATATCCCCACCTGCTTTTAACATTTCTATCTTTATCCCATCAATCCCAGCTGCCTTACCCCCTTTCATTCTACCCACTGCCTCAGGAACTTCCGCCACACTCACAACTGTCTCTTCCACACTCCTACAAGATGTTATTCCTCCTTGCCCTATACACGAAATCACAGCTTCCCTATCTTCATCAACATTTAACAACTCCTCAAAATATTCCCTCCATCTTCCCGATACCTCTAACTCTCCATTTAATAACTCTCCTCTCCTATTTTTAACTGTCAAATCCATTTGTTCCCTAGGCTTCCTCAACTTATTAATCTCACTCCAAAACTTTTCTTATTTTCAGCAAAATTTTTGATAACATCTCACCCACTCTCTCATTTGCTTCTTTTACATTGCTTCACCACTCTCTTAACCTCTCTTTTCTCTCCATATACTCTTCCTCCTTGCATCACTTCTACTTTGTAAAAACCTCTCATATGCTAACTTTTTCTCCTTACTACTCTCTTTACATCATCATTCCACCAATCGCTCCTCTTCCCTCCCGCACCCACTCGCCTGTAACCACAAACTTCTGCTGAACACTCTAACACTACATTTTTAAATCTTCCCCATACATCTTCGACCCCATTGCCTACACACTCACTAGCCCATCTATCCTCCAATAGTTTATATCTTACCCTAACTGCATCCTCCTTTAGTTTATAAACCTTCACCTCTCTCTTACTTACTGCTTCTATTTTCCTTGTATCCCATCTACCTTTTACTCCCACTGTAGCTATAACTAAAAAGTGATCTGATATATCTGTGGCCCCTCTATAAACATGTACATCCTGAAGTCTACTCAACAGTCTTTTATCTACCAATACATAGTCCAACAAACTACTGTCATTACACCCTACATCATATCTTGTATACTTATTTATCCTCTTTTCTTAAAATATGTATTACCTATAACTAAACCCCTTTCTATACAAAGTTCAATCAAAGGGCTCCCATTATCATTTACACCTGGCACCCCAAACTTACCTACCACACCCTCTCTACATGTTTCTCCTACTTTAGCATTTAGGTCCCCTACCACAATTACTCTTCACTTGGTTCAAAAGTTCCTATACATTCGCTAACATCTCCCAAAATCTCTCTCTCTCCTCTACACTCCTCTCTTCTCCAGGTGCATACACGCTTATTATGACCCACTTTTCGCATCCGACCCTTATTTTAATCCACATAATCCTTGAATTTACACATTTATATTCCCTCTTCTCCTTCCATAACTGATCCTTCAACATTATTGCTACCTCTTCCTTAGCTCTAACTCTCTCAGATACTCCTGACTTAATCCCATTTATTTCTCCCCACTGAAACTCGCCTACCCCCTTCAGCTTTGTTTCACTTATGGCCAGGACATCCAACTTCTTTTCATTCATAACATCAGCAATCATCTCTTTCTTATCATCCACACTACATCCATGCACATTCAAACAACCCAGTTTTATAAAGTTTTTCTTCTTCTCTTTTTTAGTAAATGTGTACAGGAGAAGAGGTTACTAGCCCATTGCTCCCGGCATTTTAGTCGCCTCATACGACACGCATGGCTTACGGAGGAAAGATTCTTTTCCACTTCCCCATGGACAATAGAGAAAATAAAAAGAACAAGAGCTATTAAGAAAAAGAAGAAAAACCTAGATGTGTGTACAGTGGTCCCTCGGTTTTCGTGCATCTCCAAACTCGAACATTTATGTAAGTGTATTTTCGTAAGTGCTGTTACAAGTGTATTTTTGGGGGTCTGAAATAGACTAACCTACGTGACATTATTTCTTAAGGAAGTAAATTCGTTCGGTAATGGCACTTGAGCAGCATTCCGGAACGAATTTTCGGCGAAAACCGAGGGACCACTGTATGTATATATATGCATGTGCATGCCTGTGTAGTGTGACCTAAAGTGTAAGTAGAAGTAGCTAGATACGTATACCTGTTATCCAGCGTGTTTATGAGACAGAAAAAAGACCAGCAATCCTACCATCATGTAAAACAGTTTCTGTTTCACAGTCACCTGGCAGGACGGTAGTACCTCCCTTGGTGGTTGCTGTCTACCAACCTACTACCAGATCAATTATTATAAATTATTATTCTAAAAATAATAAATGCTATTTTTGCATTTGTTCTTATGACAAGAGTGATTTAGGCATGTTTACCCTGATGTAAACATCTCTTATGAGTGGCGGCCTGCCTGCTTCTCTTACCCCTCATATAATATGGCATATATTATTCATTTCAGCGTCTTTATTACAGTTCTAGGGTATTTATCGTGTTTCTGATATCAATTGGAATAAATGTAATAGATAGATAGCCTTTATTACTAATAATAGTGTAATTACACATTTTATTAGCGCTAAGGCTAACATCCACCACCCATGACGACTCGCCAGACACTAAATGTTACTGCTTGCCTCTCCCTCCCTCCAGTAGCTCCTCCCACTTCGTAACGATGTTAGATGGTGAATTTAATGTATTTTTCTGTAAGCTTAACTCGTATGTGTATTTTACTTTTTTATTGTTTTCTGTAATAAATGAGTTATGCAAATTAAAATAAAGTTATCAAGTTGGAATTTCACTTTTATATTTTTTTTCTAATGTATACATATTTAATTCAACATTTGACATCATTACAAAGTGGGCAGAGCTACAGCAGAGGGAGAAACAACAGTGTGTCAGTAACTCTTTGATTCCCCATGACACTTCACAACACTATAAAATACGTATTGTATAATTATACTATTACAGGCCTTCCTCCACAGCCAGCTCATGTCAAAATAACATGTACAGTGGTACCCCGACTTACGATATTTTTTCATTCCAGAATGCTGTTCAAGTGCCATTACCAAACGAATTTATCTCCATAAGAAATTATGTAAAATAGACTAGTCCTTTTAGACCCCCAAAATTACACTTACAAAAGCATATAAAAAAATCAACTTACATAAAAGGGTGTGTTTGGGGACCATCGTAAGTCGGGGTACCACTGTATATAGTACATTATTTTACGATGTTTTCATGTGTTTTATGATTGTTCATGGTTCAATAGGTTAAGGAAGCAGTATTGTAATATATTTCCCTACAATATATTGGGGCACCAAACATTCGCGATTTTTCAACATTCGCGAGGCTCTTGATCCCCTAACCCTCGCGAATGTTGAGGGAGACCTGTATAGACATTTTCATTAATCCATCTATGATATTTTCTTTAAAATTATATAAGAAACACGTTGCATAGCATATAAACATGCTGTTTATATGCTATGGTGTTGCTGGCGGAGGGAAAACATTACGTAATACTAATAATAATCACTCATGGGCACATTAAATATCTTATTTTACGGTAATATAGACATTTTCATTAATCCATCTATGATATTCTCTTCAAAATTATATAAGAAACACGTTACATAGCATATAAACATGATACATACACCCACAGAATAAAAATTGACAAATATGAGATTTGTTTACCAAGCGACTTAGTAGGAGTGTCGGAAGAATTACGTTTTCTCTAGTCAAAAACTGACGGATAGCTGTAGAAAAATATTCCTTCCATATGCCTTCACTCTATATACAGTGGTACCCCGACTTACGATGGTCCCCAAACACACCCTTTTATGTAAGTTGATTTTTTTAAATGCTTTTGTAAGTGTAATTTTGGGGGTCTAAAAGGACTAGTCTATTTCACATCATTTCTTATGGAGATAAATTCGTTTGGTAATGGCACTTGAACAGCATTCTGGAATGAAAAAATATCGTAAGTCGGGGTACCACTGTATAGCTATTCACGACCCTTGTGGGTTTAAAGCTTCTTTTTTATTATGATAATAATAATAATAATAATATTATCATTAACTCTAAAAATAGTGTGTTGCATGAGAATGGGAGTGTTGCTGTTTGTTTATTTTGTACTAACTTGTACAACTTTTACACACTGTAAGAGTATTTGTATTGTGAGGTAATAATTATTATAATAAAAAAAATTATTTTGAGGTAAAAGTTTCACAAACTCTTACAAACGTATGCGAATGAACTAAAAGTGGACACGTATTAATCGCATTCATTTCGCCTGACCGAGTGATCGCCCACTACCTGTTCAGTTTGCTTTTTTATCTTGTCAGAATATCTTGCTGCCAATTTTGTCAAGACTGGGAACCAAAGCAGTCATAGTATTAGGGGGAGAGAGCACAACTTTGTAGCACCCACAATCAGTGGCCAGGCTTCAAACACCTTTTATTGTACAGCAATAAAGAAATGGAACAGACTGCCTGCACATGTCAAAGCCGGTCATAGCATGAGCCAGTTCAAGAAGAGAGCCAAAAGGTACCTAATGAATGTAGCGACAGAAAGGGAGGAGAATGATTTTTATTTTTTTTAGTTACCATACATGTACATGTAAATAACTCTTTTTACCTTATTCCTTTTAATTATAGTATAATAACTAGTATCTACTACAGTGTATAATATTAAGGTATTAAATGGACCCCAATGGAAATAAGTCACTCTGTCTGACTTTTTTGGGTCATCCTAGGTTTTCTACACATATGCTGCTATGTATGATAATCTATGTAACTGTATTTGTGTATACCTGAATAAACTTACTTACTTACTTGTCTGAACACCGTATCTCGTTCTCTCTCTCGTTTACTCTTTCGTTAACTAGTTGGCTCTCATTGACTATGGCGTCTAAGCTTAGTTGTGATAAAAAGAGGAGTCGTAAGCCTCTTACTTTAAGTGCCAAGTTAGAAATGATTAAACTCAGTGAACTGACTTTTTTGGGTTATCCTAGGTTGTCTACGCATATTCTGCTATGTATGATAATCTATGTAACTGTATTTGTGTATACCTGAATAAACTTACTAACAAGGTATATGATTATCGCTGAGATAGCCATCAAATACAGTTACATATAGCAGCATATGTATAGAGAACCCCCAGGATAACCCAAGAGTGTCAACAAACACTTGCTAGGAGCTAATGCTGCTGGGGATTGCAAGTTAAAACCTATGATAATTTATCACTCAGAGAATCCTAGGGCCCTAAAGAACTATGCAAAAGGTAGCCTCCCTGTGTATTATAAATCCAATTCGAAAGCTTGGATGACTACTGATCTTTTCATAAATTGGTTCACAGACTATTTTAAGCCTACAGTTGAGGCTTACTGCAAGGAAAAGAAAATTCCTTTTAATGTTTTACTTGTTTTAGACAATACCCTGCCACTCACCTCTCACACATCAATGTTAATACTTTAAGGTAAGTAATAAGTGTACTCTGCGTGTATCTTACTTTTTATTGTGTTTTTTAATGCCTAGTGCTATTTTTATTTTTTTCAACAAGTCGGCCATCTCCCACCGAGGCAGGGTGACCCAAAAAGAAAGAAAATCCCCAAAAAGAAAATACTTTCATCATCATTCAACACTTTCACCACACTCATACATAATCACTGTCTTTGCAGAGGCGCTCAGATACGACAGCTGAGAATAGTCCCTCCCAGCTGTCACTATCCCAGACCCCTCCTTTAACCCTTTCAGGGTCCAAGGGGGGTCTCCGAAACTCGTTCTCAGGGTCCAAGAATTTAAAAAAAAAAAAATTATTTTTCTTATGAAATGATAGAGAATCTTTTACCGATCATAACGCCACAAAAATTATGAAATTTGATCGAAAACTAACGGAATTATGATTTCGCGAAGTTAGCGGCAGCCATGACACTTACGCATCGGCGATTTCGCCCACTTTGAGCCCTATTTTCGGCAGATTTCAATGTTTCAGGCAACTAAAATTAGAACTATTTCGTTAGAACTCCATTTCTTCAATCGATTGAATACAAGAAACCGCCTATTTACCTATTACAACTACCCAAAATAGTGGTCAGAAAATGGCAATTTGGCCAATTTCACACAAATTTCAATCGATGCCAATTTCAAAATAGGGTCCAGAATAAACAAGGCAGACATTCCTGGCACTAAAATAACGTCTTCTCTGTTCATTAGTCACGTTTCCAGGCCCCTCTTACATTACTTTTGCTTTTCATTTTGAATTTTTATTCTCGCAAACAAATAGAAGATTTACTGTTATGTATACAACTGCATCATTGTAAAAATGGTATAAATAATATTATAGCACTTGTGCATGAATATTAGACTCTCCAGTTGATGTGTATTGATGCATGGTGTGATTTGTTTACTCTTGAACATCGTCAAAATCGAACATTTTCACTAATTTGATCTCAATTTCAAGGTACTTGTCGTTGTCAAACCAATGAAAATCATCTCTATTTCTGTAATATATCTTCCAATCTATCAAATGAGACCAAGAAAACGAGAATACATCAATAAATACCATACGAAAATAGACTGCAAAGTCGCTGTTTTAAACAAAAAACACGGTCAGAGTTTTATTTTCCTCATTATGCACTGTGTGGTGCAGGAATTTTTTTATACTGCGCACACTGACCGCACAGACCCATTCTATCACATCTAGGCCTAACAGCCTGTTTCTGCTTGATTTGAGGGCGCTAGAATTTAGGCGTACTAGTACGTCAATAACCCCAGGGCGTAAGCCGTACTAGTACGTCAATAACCCTGAAAGGGTTAAAGTGTAGGCATTGTACTTCCCATTTCCAGGACTCAAGTCCAACTAAATCAATTAACTGGTTTCCCTGAATCCCTTCACAAAATGCTACCCTGCTCACACTCCAACAGCTCCAGCTATTGCTAACTTAATATAAGTTAGTGTAAGCTTGTTGTCTGTCATTTATATGCATTTAGAAGTGGAAAAAATGGCGTTCTGCTTTTCGGCGATGTCTGCTTTAAGGCACTAGCCTGGAACCTAACCTGCCGTATAAGTGGGGCCCTACTGTACTTTATTTCTAGCGAGTAAAATCCCAAGCTCGAACACCCGTCCAACAGACTACCTCACCAACACCTACCCTAATACACTATTCCTAGCTCCAACCAACCCAATAGAAGTCTCGCCATAATCAACACCCTTAAAAACAAGGCAGGTGACATAAACCGCTACCACCTTTTATGTACAAAAAGCTTCTCAGGTACTGTCACCAATTATTACAACACTCTTCAACAAATCCATTGAAGCCTCTACCTTCCCATCAATTCTCAAAATAGCTAGGGTCACACGATCCACAAAGGAGGTGATCAAACAGACTTGAATAATTATAGATCAATATCTAACTTACCACTGCTTTCTAAAATCTTCAAAAATTAATTCATAGACAGATCTATTCCTACCTTGTCTCACACAACGTACTCAACCCCTGTCAGTTTGGATTCAGGAACAACAAGAGCACAAATGATGCTATTATACACATGCTAGAGCTATACACACACAACCCGCATATATAAAGAGAGAGCTACGACGACGCTGCCCGACTGGACCATTTACAAGTCACACTAACACACAGGACAGGAGGAAGGGATTTAAGGCAGGCAGACAGGGAGGGTACAAGAGAGTGGGGCAATAATGGAGGTAGTAGTGGAAGTGGTGGTGTAGTGAAGTGGTGGTAGTAGTAATGTGGTAGGAGACAGTCATATCTAGAAGGAGCAGCATGGGAGCGGCCCGAGGGTGGGACGAGACACAGAGGGAGAAAGGCGAAAAATACAAGGCAAAAAAGAAAGAAAGGAAACCCATAGGAGAAAAAAAGGAGAGAAGGGGAAAGAATGAAAGGGAAGGAATCAGGTTAAGTCACGGGTGTTCTGAAGTTTAGAGCACTAAACTAGTTCATACCTCCCTCCCTCCACAGATTCTCCTGGCGTCTACTCTATTTCTTGCTCCTCCTGTCCTCTTCAGTACTTCGGAGAAACTGGCCGATCTCTTCTGACAGACTCAAGGAGCACAAAATAGTGTTAGGCTTGCCGACACTAATAATGCTCTTTTCTGTCATGTCAGAGATCACAGTCATCCTATTGATTGGTCTTCTGCTAAAACTGTCTACCCTACGTCCAACTTTCATAGTCGCCGCCTGGTTGAATCCTCCCTTATACACAACTTTCCCTGTATGAATCTTAGCCCTGGCTTTGTCTCTGTTGATGCTTTCCTCTCTCATTACATTGTTAAATGCTCTAAACTTCAGAACACCCGTGACTTAACCTGATTCCTTCCTTTCATCCTCCCTTCTCCTCCTTTTTTCTCCTATGGGTTTTCCCTTTCTTTCTTTTGCCTTGTATTTTTCGCCTTTCCTCCCTCTGTGTTCCGTCCACCCACGGGCCGCTAGCCTCATTGCAGTGCTCCTTTCCTAGAATATGACTGTCTCCACTACCACTCATTACTCACCACCACTTCCACTACTACCCCATTATTACCCCACTCTCTTGTACCCCCCTGTCTGCCTGCCTATAAATACCCCTTCCTCCTGTCCTGTGTGTTAGTGTGACTTTGTAAATGGTCCAAGTCGGGCAAACGTCGTCGTAAGCTCCTCTTTTATATATGCGGGTTGTGTGTGTATTGTTCCAGTCACGGTATTGTGCCTTTTTTGTTATTTATGCTAGAGCTAATATACACCGACTTGAGAAGAAAGAAGTCCCACTGGGAATCTTCATTGGTTTACAAGCTTTTGATACAGTCACCATGATTTACTGCTCACAAAATTAGCACACTATCGTATAAGAAGGCACTCACTCAACTACCTAAAGTCATACCTTAGAAAGAAGCCAATACGTGACACAAATGGAGCTGACTCTTCCACACAACAAATTACAGTCGGTGTCCCACAAGGAAGTGTCCAGGACCACTCCTCTTCCTCATTTACATCAATGACCTACCGAATGCATCACAACTACTCAAACCCATATTGTTTGCAGATGACACAACATATGTCTTCTCTCACCCAAACCAGTCATACTGGCCAACACTGTTAATGCCGAATTACAGAAAATATCAACCTGATGACGACTACTAAGCTTACTCCAATACTGACAAGACCTACTTCATTCAGTTTGGAAACAGAGCCACAAATGTTCCACTTAACATAACGCTCAATGGTTCACCCATCACAAGACTCACAGAGGGAAAGTTCCTAGGAATCGGACATTGACTGTAGCCTTAAATTCCAAACACACATACAACAAATTTCCAAGAAAAATCTCAGACAGTAGGCATACTATCAAAGATATGCTACTATGTGCCTCAATCAGCTCTCCTTGCACTATATCATTCACTCATCTACCCTTATCTCACCCATGGAATTTGTGCAGGGGATCAATAACATTAAATCACCTTAGACCACTCATAACCCAGCAAAAGGCTGCAGTCAGAATGATAAGAAATTCACACTTAGACAGCATACTCCACCAATATTCAAAAGCCTAAAACTACCACCGTAAAGAACATTCACACTATTCTGTGCCTACTACATACATAGAACTCTACACTCTAATATAAACCCTCTGCTCAAAATTCTCCTCACCAACTTTAATAGGACCCATGACCATAACACAAGACACAGATCATTTTTTATATACCCCGTGTCCATATCACCCTATGTAAAAATTCTATGCAATAAAGGGCCCCAGAATCTGGAATTCATTACCAGTAAATACTAAAATAACCTTGTCTGAACATCAATTTAAGACTTTTCAAAACCACCTACTCACCCTAAACTAAATACTCATACTGTAAACTACTTTCAACAATGCTCACTGTTATTTTCCATAATTTAATTTCAATTTTTACTATTATATAACCATCCTACAAAAACTTGCTACAATGTAATATCCTCATATTGTAATTTAAACAAATTTATTAACTGTTAAACTAATATTTTAACTAAAACAAACTCAATCAATTTCTAGTATTAAGTAATAGTCTATAAGCCATTAGATTTGCCCTTTTAAGCCATGGCAGTTAGTCTTTTTACTTCAGTTCATGACTGTAATTACAAAATCTTGATGTAAACTTGAATGAAATAAAAAATCATTATCATTCAAGCTTAAAATAGTCAATACCAAATTCATTATGTTTATTTGTTACTATACCATTTGAAATGTATTGCTATATACCTGTCCAAACATCCCCACTACAGATATCAGTACTAAATTCACCCACTATACATGATCAAAAAAAAAAAATTCTATTTAACCAAATGATGAATGAACTACCCTGATCTAAACCTATATAATCTAACACCCAATCAAAATTTATTGGAAATAACTGCCTCTATTACAAGTATAAAAAACTGTCCTAAATACTGCTAAAGGTATAACAGTTCTTAACTACAACATCCGATCCTTACAAAAA
>WNWK01053220.1:0-11940 GCA_009830355.1 Cherax destructor
CAAGACACTGTATACCGTGTCGTCAGGCCCATACTAGAATATGCAGCACCAGTCTGGAACCCACACCTGGTCAAGCACGTAGGAAACTAGAAAAGTGCAAAGGTTTGCGACAAGGTTAGTTCCACAACTCAGGGGTCTGTCTTATGAAGAAAGATTGAGGAAATAGGACTAACAACACTGGAGGAAAGAAGGGTCAGAGGAGACATGATAACGACATACAAAATACTGCGGGGAATTGACAAGGTAGATAGTGACAGGTTGTTTCAGAGAGGGAACACAGAAACAAGGGGACACAACTGGAAGCTGAAGACTCAGATGAGTCAAAGGGATGTCAGGAAACATTTCTTCAGCCACAGAGTAGTCAGGAAGTGGAATGGACTAGAGAAAGATATAGTGGAGGCAGGAACCATACATAGTTTTAAGACAAGGTATGATAAAGCTCATGGAGCAGGGAGAGCAGAGACCCAGTAGCAGACAGCGAAGAGGCGGGGCCAGGAGCTAAGTCTCGACCCCTGCAACCACAATTAGGTGAGTACAATTAGGTGAGTACAACAGGCCCAGCCTTCAATCAACATGTGCATAGGACAAAATGGCAATCAACACGCACACACACACACACACACACGTGACAATACTTTATTTACAGGGAGCAAAGTCAGGATATTTTTCCAGAATGGTCTGTAATATACCACTGTGGATAAAATACTTTGACATATCTTGAACATTTCTGAGTGAGTTGTCTCTGAATTCATTAATTTTGTCGCACCTCCAGGAATCAAGTCCGGCCTGCCGGTTTTCCTGAAATCATTCATAAATGTCACCTTCCCTACACTCCAACAGCACGTCAAGTCCTAAAAACCATTTGTCTCCATTTGCTCCTATCTAATATGCTCACGCACGCTTGCTGGAAGTCCAAGCCCCTCGCACACAAAACCACCTTTACCCCCTACCCCAAACCTTTTCTAGGCCGACCCCTACCCCGCCTTCCGTCCACTATAGATTGATACACTCTCGAAGTCATTCTATTTTGTTCCATCCTCTCTATATATCCAATCCATCTCAACAACCCCTCCTCAGCTCTTTGGATAATAGTTTTGGTAATCCCACACCTCTAATCTCCAAACTTCGGATTCTCTGCATTATATTCACACCACACATTGCCTCCAGCCTTCTCCTTGTTGCAACATTCACAACCCATGTCTCACACCCATACAAGAGTGTTGGTATAACTATACTCTCATACATTCTCCTCTTTGCTTTTATGGATAAAGTTCTCTGTCTCCACAAGCTCCTCAGTGCACCACTCACCTTTTTTCCCTTCATTAATTCTATGATTCACCTCATCCTTTATATACCCATTTGCTGACACATCCACTACCAAATATCTGAACACATTCACCTCCTCCATACTCTCTCCCTCCAATCTTATATCCAATCTTCCATTATCTATTTTTTTTTGTTATCCTCATCACTTTACTCTTTCCTAAATTCACTTTTAATTTCCTTCTTTTACATACCCTACCAAATTCATCCACCAACCTCTGCAACTTCTCTTCAGAATCTCCCAAAAGCACAGTGTCATCAGCAAAGAGCAACTGCGACAACTCCCACTTTGTGTTAGATTCTTTATCTTTTAACCCCACACCTCTTGCCAACACCCGAGCATTCACTTCTCTTACAACTCCATCTATAAATATATTGAACAACCATGTTGACATCACACATCCTTGTCTAAGGTCTAGTTTTACTAGGAAATAATCTCCCACTCGCCTACATACTCTAACCTGAGCCTCACTATCCTCGTAAAAACTTTTCACCGCTTTCAATAACTTACCTCCTACTCCATACATTTGCAACATCTTCCACATTGCCCCCCTATCCACCCTATCATATGCCTTTTCCAAATCCATAAATGTCACAAACACCTCTTTACCCTTATCTAAATATTGTTCACATATATGTTTCACTGCAAACACTTGGTCTACATGGTTTACACACCCCCTACCCTTCCTAAAGCCTCCTTGTTAATCTGCTATTCTGCTCTCCGTCTTACTCCTAATTCTTTCAATAATAACTCTACCATACACTTTACCAGGTATACTCAACAGACTTATTCCCCTATAATTTTTACACTCTCTAATGTCCCCTTTGCCTTTATACAAAGGAACTATGCATGCTCTCTGCCAATCCCTAGGTACCTTACACTCTTCCATACATTTATTAAATAAAAACACTAACCACTCTAAAACTATATCCCCACCTGCCTTTAACATTTCTATCTTTATCCCATCAATCCCAGCTGCTTTACCCCCTTTCATTCTCCTCACTGCCTCACGAACTTCCCCCACACTCACAACTTGTTCTTCCTCACTCCTATAAGATGTTATTCCTCCTTGCCTTATACACGAAATCACAGCTTCCCTATCTTCATCAACATTTAACAATTCCTCAAAATATTCCCTCCATCTTCCCGATACCTCCAACTCTCCATTTAATAACTCTCCTCTCCTATTTTTAAGTGACAAATCCATTCTTTCAATAGGCTTTCTCAACTTATTAATCTCACTCCAAAACTTTTTCTTATTTTCAACAAAATTTGTTGATAACATCTCACCCACCCTCTCATTTGCTCTCTTTTTACATTGCTTCACCACTTTCTTAACCTCTCTTTTTCTCTCCATATACTCCTACCTCCTTACATCAATTCTCCTTTGCAAAAACCTCTCATATGCTAACTTTTTCTCTCTTACTACTCTCTTTATATCATCATTCCACCAATCGCTCTTCTTCCCTCCTGCACCCACTTTCCTATAACCATAAAACTTCTGCTGAACACTCTAACACTATATTCTTAAACTTACCCCATACTTCTTCCACCCCACTGCCTATACTCTCACTAGCCCATCTGTCCTCCAACAGTTGTTTATATATTACCCTAACTGCCTCCTCCTTTAGTTTATAAATCTTCACTTCTCTCTTACTTGCTGTTTCCATTCTCCTTGTATCCCATCTACCTTTTACTCTCACTGTAGCTACAACTAAAAAGTGATCTGATATACACACACAACCCGCACATATAAAAGGAGAGGAGCTTACGACGACGTTTTGGTCCGACTTGGACCATTTACAAAGTCACACTAACATGAAGGACAGGAGGAAGGGGTATTTATAGGCAGGCAGACAGGGGAGGGCACAAGAAAGTGGTGGAGGAGTAATGGAGGTAGTAGTGATGGTGGTAGTGGTAGTAGTAGTGGAGTCAGTCATAAGCTAGGAAAGGAGCACTGCAAAGACGCTGACGGCAGGTAAGGGAAAGAACAAGAACACACTAATCTAGTGCATACCTCCCCTCCCTCTATAGATTCTCCTGGTGTTTACTCTATTTCTTGCTCCTCCTGTCCTCTTCAGTACTTCGGAGAAACTGGCCGATCTCTTTCTGACAGACTTAGGGAGCACAAATATAGTGTTAGGCTTGCCGACACTAATAATGCTCTTTTCTGTCATGTTAGAGATCACAGTCATCCCATTGATTGGTCTTCTGCTAAAACTGTCTACCCTACGTTTAACTTTCACAGTCGCCGTCTGGTTGAATCCTCCCTTATACACAACTTTCCCTGTATGAATCTTAGTCCTGGCTTTGTCTCTGTTGATGCTTTCCTTTCTATTACATTGTTAAATGCTCCAAACTTCAGAACACCCGTGACTTAACCTGATTCCTTCCCCCTCTTTCTCTTCTCCCTTCTCCTCTTTCTCCTTTCTCCTCTGGGTTCTCTTTCTTTTCTTTTCTTTTGCCTTGTATTTGTCCTCTATTTTATTTTATTTTATTTTTCCCCACTGTGTTCTTGTTCTTACCCTTACCTGCCGTCAGCGTCTTTGCACTGCTCCTTTCCTAGCTTATGACTGACTCCACTACTACTACCACTACCACCTTCACTACTACCTCCATTACTCCTCCACCACTTTCTTGTGCCCTCCCCTGTCTGCCTGCCTATAAATACCCCTTCCTCCTGTCCTTCATCAGATCATCAGACAGCACCAGATCATCAGACAGCACACGAACTCCAAGGCCATACGATCCCCATCGGGGAGAGGAACCTCTACCTCAACTAAAAGCTTGTACCAAGATGAATTATTCTAACAGAATCAAGATTAAACCTTCCAGTGGAACGGTTAATGACTTATCCAAGCTTGCTCTTGCTGTGGCCGTCAGGGGCGACTTACATGTCAAGATCAATAACATCCTAACACTCCAAAAAACCTTCATTGTTGTATGTGAAGACGATGTTGAGGCTGAAAAGTTACTAACCTCCTATGCTTTGTCCACTCTATCAGACAGTGGCTTCAAAGTCATGTCCTCTCCTGCCATACGGGCTAAAAGGACTGTATTCCTGAAAAGACTTGACAAACTGATTACCACACAACCTGTTGTAGACCTAAAGACCTCCATTGAAGAACAAAATTCCTGGGCTTCAGTGGAAAGCATCACCAAGATTCCTACTGCCTCCTCCATGCTAAAAATCACTTTTACTGATGTGTCAATGGCTGCCCAAGCTATGGCTGAAGGCCTGGCCATACACTACTACTTTATTAACTCCTCTCATATTGAAGCTGAGCGGTACCATCATATTACTCAATGCTGGAGTTGCTACTCTTACCTACACTCTACAAAAGACTGCCCCACAAAAAACAAAAAGTTCTGCTCTACCTGCGGGTCTGAAGGCCACGATTCCAAGACTTGCACTTCTACTGCCCCACTTAAGTGTCTCAACTGCAAAAACAATCATCATACTCTCGCGGCAAAGTGCCCCACTCGTCGAGAAATTCTGAAAAAAACCCAGGAAGCAGAACAGAAGAAGACACCTTCCAAGTCACCTACTTATGCTGCCATCACCAAACTCCAGGACGACACTACAAAACTTTTAAAAGCTACCCAACCCTCCACCACCGCTCCACCAGCTTGTGAACCTACGAAAATTCATTACTGTATGCTATATGCACACTTGCATAATATGGCGATACCAGGTTCCTTCAACACTGTTATTAACGAGCTCTTCCGATTGAATAATATGCCAAACTTTACTTTTCCAGACTCTCCACCATCTGCCGACATCATGAAGCTCACCAAAGATTTTGGCAATGTCACAACACCTGAAATTCCATTTCCAAGAAACAGCCAATCAGCTATTTCCAACATCACCACCGCTGTGGACCAATCAGCAACCTTACCTGACCCATCTGTGTCTTCCACCTCCTCTGCTACTACTAACGAACCACCTGCTCCTTCTTCAACTCAACCACCAAAAGCCAAGAAAGCCAAGACACTCCCTCCTGAAAATCCACCTCAAGATACTCCAAGACCTGAAAAAATGGAAGAGGAAACAATATTCAGACCAACTGAACCTCTCACTTTCTACACATATAATCCTCACACCCCGACGCTATATGCACCTCAGGCCGTCTATTCCATGCGTCATGGTAGTATCAAGTACACTGTTGCTCCTGGCTGCCCTCACCACACTGAAACAGCACTAATTGAAGACTTAGAAAAAGACAAAACCTTGATCAAACTTACTGTATTGTCAAAACAAGCTTTCAGAAGACTTCAAAATGGTTCTACGACAAGAACGTAAAACTAAACAAGAACACAGATATGAAGAGTTTTCTATCCACCAATCACCGATTATCCTGTCTCCTCTCTGCATACTTAACGACCAATCATATTGAAGTATGCCTCCCCCGCCTCCCGCCGATCTCCAGCAACCATTTACCGACCAGTTCTACACATCCACCACCATGATGCAGCCTGCACAGCTTGCCGACATCGCCCATATCGCCAGCCAAGTCCTGATCTCTCCTGCTCTATCCCACGATCGCCTCAGCTGCTGGGTTAAGCCCTGGCTCTATCTCTACGACTAAGAACACTCCTCTCCAGCGCTACTCTTCGTCTGTCCCGTCTTCCCCGCTCATCCCATTGGGATCTTACCTGAACTCGTTCTTTCGTTCGTTCGTCCTTGTGTTAGTGTGACTTTGTAAATGGTCCAAGTCGGACCGAAACGTCGTCGTAAGCTCCTCTCCTTTTATATGTGCGGGTTGTGTGTGTATTGTTCCAGTCACGGTATTGTGCTTTTTTTGTTATTTAGTGATCTGATATATCTGTGGCACCTCAATAAACATGTACATCCTGAAGTCTACTCAACAGTCTTTTATCTACCAATATGTAGTCCAACAAACTACTGTCATTTCGCCCTACATCATATCTTGTATACTTATTTATCCTCTTTTTCTTAAAACATGTGTTACCTATAACCAAACCCCTTTCTATACAAAGTTCAATCAAATGCTCCCCATTTTCATTTACACCTGGCACCCCAAACTTACCTACCACACCCTCTCTAAATGCTTCTCCAACTTTAGCATTTAGGTCCCCTACCACAATTACTCTTCATTTGGCTCAAAAGTTCCTACACACTCGCTTAACATCTCCTAAAATCTCTCTCTTCCCTACACTCCTCTCTTCTCCAGGTGCATGTACACTTATTATGACCCACTTTCACATCCGACCCTTATTTTAATCCACATAATCCTTGAATTTATACATTTATGTTCCCTCTCCTCTCTCTCCATAACTGATCCTTCAACATTATTGCTACCCCTTCCTTAGCTCTAACTCTCTCAGATACTCCTGACTTAATCCCATTTATTTATTCCAACTGAAACTCGCCTACCCCCTTCAGCTTTGTTTCGCTTAGGGCCAGGACATCCAACTTCTTTTCATTCATAACATTAGCAATCATCTCTTTCTTATCATCTGCACTACATCCACGCACATTAAAAAATCCCAATTTTATGAAGTTTTTCCTTATCTTGTTTTTAGTAATTTATACAGGAGAAGGGGTTACTAGCCCATTGCTCCCGGCATTTAGTCGCTTCTTACTACACGCATAGCTTATGGAGGAAGAATTCTGTTCCACTTCCCCTTGGAGATAAGCAGAAATAAACAATTACAAGAACTAGGAAAAAAAATAGAAGAAAAACCCAGAGGGGTTAGTATATATATGCTTGTACATGCATGTGTAGTGTTAGCTAAGTGTAAGTAGAAGTAGCAAGACATACCTGAAACCTTGCATGTTTATGAGACAGAAAAAGACACCAGCAATCCTACCATCATGCAAAATAATTACAGGCTTATGTTTCACACTCATTTGGTAGGAGGGTAGTACCTCCCTGGGTGGTTGCTGTCTACCAACCTACTACTATAATATCAGCTATTCTTCTAATAATATCAGCTATAATTTGTTCTAATAATTTGCCTACTATAGATGTCAGGCTTATTGGACGGTAATTTGAAGGAGTGGACTTATCCCCTGATTTGAATATAGGAACTACATTAGCTATTTTCCACATCTCTGGCACAACACCAGTTAGGATGGACGTATTAAACACATTCGTTAATGGCTGACTAAGTTCCATCTTGCATTCTTTAAGTACTCTGGAAAACAACTCGTCGGGTCCCGGGGACTTATTTTGTTTCAGTTTATCTATCTGTTTGATAACCATATTCCTTGACAGTAATATTAGCTAATTTGAATTCTTCAGGAACTGAATAATTGTTAATTTCTGGAATCTCATTAACGTCTTCCTGTGTTAAGACTGACAAAAAATAGTCATTAAATAGAGAACATATTTCCAGTTCGTTATCCATCAGTTGCCCATTTCCAATTTTCAGAGGTCCTACTTTTTTCCTCACCTTCGTCCTATACACTTGAAAGAACCCTTTTGATACATTTTGAGACATGATACATTAGACAAGAAAAAAATCTTAATGCTTGGGTAGAGTATCAGCTGAGTCTCACAGAGTCGGGTACTGTCGCGCGTGTGAGGTGTATTCTTGTTGTGGTGAAGTGATTGTGAGGTGTAGTCTTGTTGTGGTGAAGTGATTGTGAGGTGTAGTCTTGTTGTGGTGAAGTGATTGTGAGGTGTAGTCTTGTTGTGGTGAAGTGATTGTGAGGTGTAGTCTTGTTGTGGTGAAGTGATTGTGAGGTGTAGTCTTGTTGTGGTGAAGTGATTGTGAGGTGTAGTCTTGACCCTTTATATGCCTTCCTGTTTTTTATAGTTACTTGATAATGTGAGAAGTCACGAAAGCGATTGGAATTTCGTTATTCTTTCACAGTGGTTGTTTTGCATATTGTGATATCACCTGTTTACTGATTTTGATATATATATCAAATATATATATATATATATATATATATATATATATATATATATATATATATCAATAACAACACTGCGACTAGCCAAGGATTCGAACCCATGCTGCTTTGGCCCACCACATGATGAGTGAAAATCTATGACGCTCTACCCACAGGACCATGCAAATCCGAGCGTCAAAGGTTTTTGCTCACCATGAGGTGGGCCAAAGCAGCATGGGTTCGAATCTGGCTATCCAATGTTGTTATTGATCAATACCACTTGTTCGTGGTCACATATTAATTATATATATATATATATATATATATATATATATATATATATATATATATATATATATATATATATATATATATATATATATATATATATATGTCTGTCTAGACCAAATTAACTCTGTGGCACTTGAGGTTTGCTCAAGGCAAATTCCTTAAGGAAAAGGAGATGTAAACTAGAAAGAGAAAGACGCTCCATATACAGGCGAAGGCAAAGAATAACAGAGTGGCTACAAGTTGCCAATATATCTGAAATACGTAGGGAGACACTGGTCAGAGAAATAGCAAACATCGAACTAAAACTAAAGGAATCTTACAGGAATCAAGAAACGTGGAAAGAACTAAAAGCCATAAATGAAATTGAAAGAAACCCAAAGTATTTCTTTTCTTATGCCAAATCAAAGTCGAGAACAACATCCAGTATTGGGCCACTACTTAAACGGGATGGGTCCTACACAGATGACAGCAAGGAAATGAGTTACTAAAGTCCCAGTATGACTCAGTTTTTAGCGAGCCTCTAACCACACTGAAAGTCGATGACCTAAATGAATTCTTTATGAGAGTGCCACAGAACTTGATAGACGCAAACCTATGACATTATCCTGACGCCAATTGACTTCGAAGAGGCGATAAATGACATTCCCATGAACTCCGCCCCAGGCCCAGAATCGTGGAACTCCGTGTTCATCAAGAATTGCAAGAAGCCTCTATCACGTGCTTTTAACATCCTATGGAGAGGGCGCATGGACACTGGGGTCGTCCCGCAGTTACTAAAAACAACAGACATAGCCCCACTCCACAAAGGTTGCAGTAAAGCAATAGCAAAGAACTACAGACCAATAGCACTAACATCCCATATCATAAAAATCTTTGAAAGGGTTCTAAGAAGCAAGATCGCCACTCATCTAGATACCCATTAATTACACAACCCAGGGCACCATGGGTTTAGAGCAGGTCGCTTCTGTCTGTCCCAACTACTGGACCACTACGACAAGGTTCTGGATGCTCTAGAAGACAAACAGAATGCAGATGTTATATAAACAGACTTTGCAAAAGCCTTTGACAACTATGACCATGGTGTAATAGCACACAAAATGTGTGATAAAGGAATAACAGGAAAAGTTGGCAGATGGATCTATAATTTCCTAACAAGTAGAACACAAAGAGTAGTAGTCAACAGAGTAAAGTCTGAGGCGGCTACGGTGAAAAGCTCTGTTCCACAAGGCACAGTACTTGCTCCCATCTTGTTCCACATCCTCATATCGGACATAGACAGGGATATAAACCACAGTACCGTGTCTTCCTTTGCATATGATACCCGAATCTGCATGACAGTATCCACCATTGAAGACACTGCAAGACTCCAAGCAGACATCAACCAAATCTTTAAATGGGCTGCAGAAAACAATATGAAGTTCAATGATGAGAAATTTCAATTACTCAGATATGGAAAACGTGAGGAAATTAAAATTTCATCGGAGTATAAAACAAATTCCAACCACACAATAGAGCGAAAAACTAATGTCAAAGACCTGGGAGTGATCATGTCAGAGGAGCTCACCTTCAAGGACCATAACACTGTAGCAATTGTATCTGCTAGAAAAATGACATGTTGGATAATGTGAACCTTCAAAACCAGCGATGCCAAGCGCACGATGACACTTTTCAGGTTGCTTGTTCTATCTAGGCTGGAATATTGCTGCACACTAACTGCATCTTTCAAAGGCAGGTGAAATTGCTGACCTAGAAAATGTGCAGAGAACCTTCACAGCACACATAACTGCGATAAACCACCTCAATTACTGGGAACGATTGAAGTTCCTAAACCCGTACTCCCTAGAACGCAGGCGGGAGAGATACATTATTATATACACTTGGAAAATCCTAGAGGGATTAGTACCAAACTTGCACCTGAGAGTCACTCCCTACAAAAGCAAAAGACTCGGCAGACGATGCAACATCCCTCGAATGAAAAGCAGGGGTGACACTAGCACGTTGAGAGACAACACAATAAGTGTCAGGGGCTCAAGACTGTTGAACTGCCTCCCAGAGTACATAAGGGGGATTACCAATAGACCCCTGGCTGTCTTCAAGCAGGCACTGGACAGGCACCAAAAGTCGGTACGTGACCAGCCGGGCTGTGGTTTGTACGTCGGACTGCATGCGGCCAGCAGTAACAGCCTGGTTGATCAGGCTCTGATCCACCTTGAGGCCTGGTCACAGACCGGGCCGCGGGGGCGTTGACCCCCGGAACTTTCTCCAGGTAAACTCCAGGTATATATGTATATATATATATATATATATATATATATATATATATATAATTTTTTTTTTTTTTTTCAACAAGTCGGCCGTCTCCCACCGAGGCAGGGTGACCCAAAAAGAAAGAAAATCCCCAAAAAGAAAATACTTTCATCATCATTCAACACTTTCACAACACACATACATAATCACTGTCTTTGCAGAGGAGCTCAGATACGACAGCTAAGAATTGTCCCTTCCAGCTGTCACTATCCAAGACCCCTCCTTTAAAGTGCAGGCATTGTACTTCCCATTTCCAGGACTCAAGTCCAACTAAATCAATTAACTGGTTTCCTGAATCCCTTCACAAATGTTACCCTGCTCACACTCCAACAGATCGTCATGTCCCAAAAACCATTCGTCTCCATTCACTCCTATCTAACACACTCACACTGCTTGCTGGAAGTCCAAGCCCTCGCCCACAATACCTCCTTTACCCCTTCCTCCAACCTTTTCTAGGACTACCCCTACCCGCCTTCCTTCCCTACAGATTTATACGCTCTCCAAGTCATTCTACTTTGATCCATTCTCTCTAAATGACCAAACCACCTCAACAACCCCTCTTCAGCCCTCTGACAAATACTTTTAGTAACTCCACACCTTCTCCTAATTTCCACATTCGAATTTTCTGCATAATATTTACACCAACATTGCCCTTAAACAGGACATCTCCACTGCCTCCAGCCTCCTCCTCACTGCAGCATTTGCAACCCATGCTTCACACCCATATAAGAGTGTTGGTACGACTATACTTTCGTACATTCCCTTCTTTGCCCCCATGGATAACGTTTTTGTCTCCACAGATACCTCAACGCACCACTCACCTTTTTCCTTCATCAATTCTATGGTTAACCTCATCCTTCATAAACCCATCTGCTGACACGTCAACTCCCAAATATCTGAAAACATTTACTTCTTCCATAATCCCTCTCCAATGTGATATCCAATTTTTCTTATTTAAATCGTTTGATACCTCATCACCTTACTCTTATCTATGTTCACTTTCAACTTTCTACCTTTACACACTTCCTCCTTAAACTCGTCCACTAAATTTTGCAACTTTTCTTAGAATTCTATAAGTACAGTATCAATAGTAAATGTAACTAAACAATCTATTTTGTATTTAATTACTAAGTAATTTAATCCTACCCTCTCC
>WNWK01053221.1:0-11939 GCA_009830355.1 Cherax destructor
ACGCACTGACTTTCTTGGGTTATTCTGGGTGGATAACCCTCCGGGGTTAAAAATCCGAAGAAAATATCTTTCTCTTAATCCTGGTGTAGTCAGTCCACCTCACAGTATACACAAGACAGTAGAAAATCAGTATTAACTCACCGAGTAAGTTGACTGCATCATATATATCTGCAACTCAGTCTAGGAGGTGAAGTCTACACTTGCAGCTGCAAAGATGTGATCGCTTCTTTTAGACCTAAGATAAGATTTTGTTAGGATTTTTAACCCGGTGGGTTAAAAAGATATTGTTGTACTCCTTCCAACACAAGAGTGACGGTAACACTACAAGACAAGGGTGACGGTAACACTACAACACAAGTGACGGTAACACTACAAGACAAGGGTGACGGTAACACTACAACACAAGAGTGACGGTAACACTACAACACAAGAGTGACGGTAACATTACAACACAAGTGTGACGGTAACACTACAACACAAGAGTGACAGTAACACTACAACACAAGAGTGACGGTAACACTACAACACAAGAGTGACAGGAACACTACAACACAAAAGTGACGGTAACACTACAACACAAGTGACAGTAACACTACAACACAAGAGTGATGGTAACACTACAACACAAGAGTGACGGTAACACTACAACACAAGGAAATAAATGGTATAAAATACCGACACAATGGAAAAATAAACACATAAGCAGTATAATGTGATCCTTTATTGACCACGTTTCGCCCACGCAGTGGGCTTTATCGAGTCACAAACAGATCTAACTGGATAACAGAAACATGAGTATTTATAGGATTTAGTCAGGTGGAGAATGTTGCATGTGACAGTCTTCAAAGTAGGGTGATAGTTAAAACCTTTGGTAACTTAAAGGACCTGCAGTGTTCCATTCTTGAGTTCTATGTTGTACTCTGCCTTGACAAAAAAAACTGAAAGATAAGCTGCAAATCACCCAGAACAAAATGGTAAGATTCATCTTGGACCTGGGTCCAAGAGAGCATGTAAGCCAGGATGAATTACAACAATTGGATATGCTGAATATTGAAGACAAAGTAAATCAATTTAAATTAAATCAAGTTTATAAAATTGCTCACAAACAGTGTCCAGAATATCTTGCTGCCAATTTTGTCAAGGCTGGGAACCAAAGCAGTCATAGTACTAAGGGGAGAGAGAGCACAACTTTGTAGTACCCACAGTCAGTAGCCAGGCTTCAAACACCTTTTATTGTACAGCAATAAAGGAATGGAACAGACTGCCTGCACATGTCAAAGCCAGTCATAGCATCAGCCAGTTCAAGAAGAGAGCCAAAAGGTACCTAATGAATGTAGCGACAGAAAGGGAGGAGAATGATTTTTTATTTTTTTAGCAAACACACATGTATATGTAAATAACTCTCTTTTTACCTTATTCCTAGTATACATATATCCTTTATAATATAACAACATATATATCCTACAATGTAAAAAATTAAGGTATAAAAAGGACCCCAATGGAAAAAAGTCACTCTGACTTTTTTGGGTTATCCTAGGTTCTCTGCTATGTATGATAATGTATGTAAATGTATTTGTGTATACCTGAATAAACTTACTTACTAAGAAGTTCCTTGGCAATAGATTCAGCTATGTTGTAGAACAACACAAGAGTGACAGTAACACTACAACACAAGAGTGACAGTAATACTACGACACAAGAGTTACGGTAAAACTACAACACAAGAGTGACAGTAACACTACAAGACAAGAGTGACAGTAATACTACAACACAAGAGTGACGGTAAAACTACAACACAAGAGTGACAGTAACACTACAAGACAAGAGTAACAGTAACACTACAACACAAGAGTGACGGTAATACTACAACACAAGAGTGACGGTAACACTACAACAAATGAGTGACAGTAACACTACAAAACAAGAGTGAGAGAAACACTACAACACAAGAGAGACGGTAACACTACAACACAAGAGTGACAGTAACACTACAACACAAGAGTGACGGTAACACTACAACACAAGAGTGACAGTAACACTACAACACAAGATTGACAGTAACACTACAACACAAGAGTGACAGTAACACTACAACATCAGAGTGATGGTAACACTACAACACAAGAGTGACGGTAACACTACTACACAAGAGTGACAGTAAAACTACAACACAAGAGTAACGGTAACACTACAACACAAGAGTGATGGTAACACTACAACACAAGAGTGACGGTAACACTACAACACAAGAGTGACAGTAACACTACAACACAAGAGTGACGGTAACACTACAACACAAGAGTGACAGTAACACTTCAACACAAGATTGACAGTAGCACTACAACACAAGAGTGACGGTAACACTACAACACAAGAGTGACAGTAACACTACAACACAAGAGTGACAGTAACACTACAACACAAGAGTGACGGTAACACTGCAACACAAGAGTGACGGTAACACTTCAACACAAGAGTGACGGTAACACTACAACACAAAAGTGACAGTAACACTACAACACAAGAGTCACGATAACACTACTACACAAGAGTGACAGTAACACTTCAACACAAGAGTGACGGTAACACTACAAAACAATGATGACAGTAACACTACAACACAAGAGTGACGGTAACACTACTACACAAGAGTGACAGTAACACTGCAATAAAAGAGTGACGGTAACACTACAACACAAGAGTGACAGTAACACTACAACACAAGAGTGACGGTAACACTACAACACAAGAGTGACAGTAACACTGCAACACAACACACACAACTGCACACTAAAACAAACACTGATATACTGGCCTGGTGGTTGCAAGTGATGCTGCAATCCATTTCCGCTCTCATTCTGCAGCTCTCACTTCAACTTTCACTCTCTCTCTCTCTTTCTCTCTCTCTCTCTCTCTCTCTCTCTCTCTCTCTCTCTCTCTCTCTCTCTCTCTCTCTCTCTCTCTCTCTCTCTCTCTCTCTCTCTCTAACTCTGCTCTGTCTCTCACTCTCTGTCTGTCTGTCTTTCTGTCTCTCTCTCTCTCTGTCAGTCTGTCTCTCTCTCTCACTCTCTGTCTGTCTGTCTCTATCTCTGTCTGTCTGTCTGTCTGTCTGTCTCTCTCTCTCTGTCTCTCTCTGTCTCTCTCTCTCTCTCTCTCTCTCTCTCTCTCTCTCTCTCTCTCTCTCTCTCTCTCTCTCTCGCTAGCTATTGAGTACCGACTATTGTAGGTTACATACTGGAGAATATTGTGCGGGAATACTGCAGTACTGCTGGAACATTGTAATATTGAATGTGATTATTATTATTATAATCAAAAGAAGCGCTAAACCACAAAGGTTATACAGCAAGAAGGGAAGGTAAAGAAAAGGCCACAGAGCGAAGAAGCCGTTGGAGGTAAATTCTGCGTGCTCGTTGATAGAGTGGGCAGTCCAACAGAATATGTCGAACAGACACTGGAACCTGACAATGCTCACAGAAAGGGGCAGGGAGCCTCTCCATGAGATACCCGTGAGTAAGACGAGTGTGGCCGATGCGAAGACGGGAGAGTGTAGTCTCCCAACCCCGACATTGGTGGCAAGAAAAAGGCCAGAAACCTATAATCGGTTTAATAGAATGAAGTTTGTTATTTAGCAGGTCAGACCAACGTTGTTGCCAATGGGTGCGAAGGTGGGTAGCAATGACCGCAAAATAGTCCGTGAAAGGAACACCTCTATATGAAACTGGAAGGTCATGTACTGCTGACCGCGCAGCAGTGTCTGCCTGTTCATTGCCCTGTATGTCAACATGACCAGGGACCCAACAAAAAACAATATCTTTGTGCTTGCTAAAGATACGGCGTAACCAAAGGTGGATACGAAGAACTAGGGGGGGGAGGTGTATCAATTTTACGGATAGACTGTAAAGCACTAAGGGAGTTTGAAACGACCACAAATGGTGATACAGGCATAGATGCAATACGGATAAGTGCCACAAGAATGGCATACAATTCAGCCGTAAAAATGCTAGCCGAGGGTAACAGATGCCCTCGCACGACGCTGTCCGGAAACACTGCTGCGAATCCATCACTGTCAGATAACTTTGAACCATCGGTGTATACTGCGATGGCATGGGAATGAGAACGGTAGTGGTCTAGAAAAAAAGAGCGAGAAGCCGATGTAGGTAGTTGGGCTTTCGCGCAAGGTAGAGGAATAGAACAGACACGGACAGCAGGAACTTCCCAAGGGGGTAGGGGAAAGAGAGATGTCACATGAACGTATAAAGGTGGTAGTTGAAGGGAAGACAAGAGTGAATGTAGACGAAGAGAAAAGGGACGAAGTAAAGAGGGGCGACGGACAAATAAAGAGCGCCTAATAACATCTGTGACAATCCTATACATGGAAGGATTGCATAGGTCATGTGAGCGAACATAATAGCGAATGCAATGTGCATCACGACGATCGGACAAGGATGGAATGTTCGCTTCTACATAGAGGCTCTCAACTTGTGAAGAACGAAATGCACCATCGCATAAACGCAATCCCTGGTGATGAATGGGATTAAGGCTGGAAAGAGTAGCAGGGGAGGCTGCCGAATATATCTGTTCACCATAATCAAGTTTCGATAAAATTAGGGCTGAATGCGAGGGTTTTTAAGAGGTTCAGCCGGCTATGACAAGTTGCCTTCAGAGAGGTAATGTGAGGTTGCCAGGACAATCGACGGTCAAACAGGAGGCCGAGAAACCTGACTGTATCACGTTCTGGGATACGGGAGCCGTATAGGTACAACGGATGATCAAAGACCACTGAATGTTTAGTAAACGTAATTTGATGATTTATGCTACTAGAAAATTTAAACCCGTGAGAGGTGGCCCAATCGGAAACTCGGTTGATGGCATGCTGGAGGGAAGCTGCAATGAGATGACAGTCAGCACCCGCACAAGCTATAGCAAAGTCATCCACATAAAGTGATGACCAAATGTTGGATGGGAGAACTGATGCCAGATTATTTATAGCAAGGAGAAAGAGTGTTATGCTCAGAACACAACTCTGGGGGACACCTTCAGCTTGGACAAAGACGGGGAAAGCTCATTACTAACCCGGACACGGAAATGTCTGTCAGTTAAGAAGACCTTAAGGAAGAATTGTAGGTTGTCTCGGAGGCCTAAGGAGTGGGCTTGGGCCAAGATATTAAATCTCCAAGTTGTGTCATAAGCCTTCTCAAGGTCGAAAAAGATGGCGATAACCGAGTGGTTATTAGTTAAGGCATTACGAATATACGTATCCAAGTGCAGTAAGGGGTCAATGGCAGAACGGCCTTTACGAAAGCCATATTGACTAGGGGAGAGACTATTGTGCGTCTCCAAATACCACATCAAGCTGCTCCAAAATGTCATCACCACATGTCTGGAAATTCCGTTGGACAATGGTGTGGGGTAAAATGACAGAAAAACTACAAGAATTGAGAGAATGATGCTTGTCAATAGTGATAGGAACAGTATCTATGGTCGTAAGAAGAGAAAGATCACGAGCTTGGCCAGCATTCGGGACCATGATGATGCGAGTGCCGCTCTTGAGAGCGTGAAATGAGATATTTTACCAACATGGCATAGCAGAGCCTTACCAATACTGTGGTCTGAAAGATAGGTATTAGGAGAAGTCGGTCGCAGAGTAAAAAACTTTGTCCATTGAGTAGTGTGAAACAAAGAGTTTAAGGGGAGTGCGTGACGAGCTGGTCATTTCTGAGATGAACGAGAAGGATGTGTCGAATAGTCATGTAAGGGTCGTGGTTGTTTGTGTGCAGGACCGGGGGTGGTCCGACGTGTGACGGGAGGGCAATTCAAAAATTGCTGCACCGTTAATGGAGAAGCCGGAATCAAAGTAAGAGAATAGCGAAGGTCAGATGTATCGGAAGGGCTAGTCGGATCCCAGGTACATGAAGCAGGTGTCGAACCAGCACCAGCAAGAGGTACAGAGTTGTCCATTAATGAGGTAGGGTCAGAACTAGGTGCGGTATCAAGAAGGGGCCCGGGGGTAGGTTCACGGATTAGGGCATCCATGGTTAGGTTACTTCTTTCTTTTTGTTTTTAAGAAAAAAAAAGAAAGAAGAAAAGAAAATAAAAAGAATAAAAAGAATAAAAAAAAGTGGGGAACGTGGAGGAATAGCTCCTAGGAGGAATGAAAGGGGTGTAAATCCCTCTCTGCGCCCAAGAGGACCTCAACACCGCAAGTAGTGCAGATGCTGCATGGAACCCGTGCCATACCCTACCCTTCATGCCAGTAAACCAGCAATCCGGGATAGCAACCTCACATCCACCGAGCCACCTCGGCGGACAAAAGAGAGGGCGGCCGGATATCCGCCACAAAGCATACCACGCCACCACCCCCAGAATCCGAAAGGTGGCCTCCAGAGATACACCCGTCACCCAAGGCCACCCCCCGGGAGACCGGAGAGGGATCGGGACATCCCCAGGCGATCCATATTCCACGGAAAACTACACCACCGCCAGGAACCTCAACGGAATGGGATTGGACCACGGTACCCTTTCCCCTACCTAGGAACTAGAATGCCTGTGGAGAGAAGCTCCCAGGGTAAAAATAAGGGAGGAATGAGGAAGAGGAGGAAAGGGAAAAGGGAGGATGGGGAAGATGGGAAAGGGGAGGGGGGATTTTGGGGTAATTAAGTTCGGTCTGAGGAAGAAGACCAAGAGGTCCAATTCCTCAGACCGATAGCCTCTTTACAGGTGTAGTGTCTGATATGTGGAAGATAGCTAATGTAATTCCTATTTTTAAAGCAGGGGACAAGTCACTACCGTCAAACTACCGCCCAATAAGCCTGACCTCAATTGTAGGCAAATTACTAGAGTCAATTATAGCTGATATTATTAGAAGCCATCTAGATAACCATAATTTGATTAATGATACCCAGCATGGATTCACGAGGGGCCGTTCCTGCCTATCTAATTTATTAACCTTCTTCAGTAAAGCTTTTGAGGCTGTTGATCACGATAAAGAATTCGATATTGTTTATTTAGACTTTAGTAAGGCTTTTGATAGAGTACCGCACCAGAGACTGTTAAAGAAAGTGGCAGCTCATGGCATTGGGGAAAAGTGCTGTCATGGATCGAGTCATGGCTCACCAATAGGAAGCAGAGAGTGTGCATAAATGGGGTTAAATCCGAATGGGGACTTGTAACAAGTGGTGTTCCACAGGGATCAGTCTTAGGCCCATTGTTATTTATAATATATATCAATGACCTTGATGAGGGAATTACTAGTGATATGAGCAAATTCGCCGACGACACGAAGATAGGTAGGATAATTGATTCAAACATAGATGTCATAGAACTTCAGGAAGATTTAGACAAACTTAATTCGTGGTCAGAAAAGTGGCAGATGCAGTTCAATGTAGATAAATGCAAGGTTCTGAAGCTCGGGAGTGTCCATAACCCAAGCACTTATAAGTTAAATAACGTAGAACTTAGCCATACAGATTGCGAGAAGGACTTGGGGGTGATGGTAAGCAGCAACCTTAAACCAAGACAGCAATGCCTAAGCGTACGTAATAAGGCAAATAGATTACTGGGATTTATATCAAGAAGTGTTAGCAACATAAGTCCAGAGGTTATATTACAGCTTTATACATCATTAGTAAGGCCTCACCTAGATTACGCAGCTCAGTTCTGGTCTCCATATTACAGAATGGACATAAATTCGTTAGAAAACATTCAGCGTAGAATGACTAAATTAATACATAGCATTAGAAATCTTCCTTACGAAGAAAGATTGAAGACCCTAAAATTACATTCACTTGTAAGACGTAGAATGAGGAGACATGATCGAGGTATACAAGTGGAAAATGGGTATTAACAAAGGGGATATAAATAAGGTCTTGAGGATATCTCTCCAAGAGAGAACCCGCAATAATGGATTCAAGTTAGATAAGTTTAGATTTAGAAAGGATATAGGAAAGTATTGGTTTGGAAATAGGGTAGTTGATGAGTGGAACAGTCTGCCTAGTAGGGTTATTGAAGCTAGGACCTTGGGTAGTTTCAAATTTAGGTTGGATAAATTCATGAGTGAGAGGGGTTGGATTTGAGTGGGACTCGCGCATGAGTGGGTAGAATTGTCAAAGCTTATTTCTTGGGTAGCATTGAAAATTGGGTTGAGCAAATATTCTGTTAGTGGGACGGATTGTGAAGGACCTGCCTAGTATGGGCCAACAGGCCTGCTGCAGTGTTCCTCCTTTCTTATGTTCTTATGTTAAAGAGGTTTGAAGCCCTAAGCCATCTCTCAAACGCTGCCCTCTTTCCTCGGGCAAACTCTACCCAGGACTGCTGTGGGTTGTAATTCAATGTCCGGAAAGCCCGTAAATAACTGGCAGGCAACAAGTCATAAGCGTCCAAAACAGTTTTCTTTACCATCTCGTACTGAGAGTATTGTTGGAACGGTAAGGAAGCCGTGCTAACATGTGCTTTTCCCGTCAAAGTAGTGTGTATCAGGGCAGCCCAGTGTTCTCGAGGCCACTTCCTAATTTGAGCCTGATTTTCAAAGGCTTCAAAAAATGCGTCAAGGTTTTCCTCACAGAATCTGGAAACCATAGCAGCCGCTTGATGAATATTGAATGTCTTGATCCTTGGTTCAGGACGAGACTCCGTATTTCCTGGGTTGAGTTGTCTATCATATCTGATGGACTCTCTTTCGAACTCTTAAGATCATAAGAACATAAGAAAGGAGGAACATTGCAGCAGGCCTGTTGGCCCATACTAGGCAGATCCTTCACATTCCATCCCACTAACAGAATATTTGTTCAACCCAATCTTCAATGCTACCCAAGAAATAAGCTTTGATAATTGTATTTACTCATGTGCAATTCCCACTCAAATCCAACCCCTCTCACTCATGAATTTATCCAACCTAAATTTGAAACTACCCAAGGTCCTATCTTCAATAACCCTACTAGGCAGACTGTTCCACTCATCAACTACCCTATTTCCAAACCAATACTTTCCTATACCCTTTCTAAATCTAAACTTATCTAATTTGCATCCATTATTGCAGGTTCTCTCTTGGAGAGATATCCTCAAGACCTTATTTATATCCCCTTTGTTATTACCCATTTTCCACTTGTATACCTCGATCATGTCTCCTCTTATTCTTCGTCTAACAAGTGAATGTAATTTTAGGGTCTTCAATCTATCTTCATACGGAAGATTTCTAATGCTATGTATTAATTTAGTCATTCAATGCTGAATGGAGACCAGAACTGAGCTTCGTAATCTATACAGTAGTACAGTATAGTGGTACAGTATAGTAGTACAGTACAGCAGCACAGTATAGTAGCAAAGAATAGTAGTACAGTACAGTATAGTTGTAGAGTATAGTAGTACAGTATAGAACTACAGTATATTTGTACAGTATAGTAGTACAGTACAGTAGTACAGTAAAGTAGTACAGTACATTAGTACAGTAAAGTAATACAGTATAGTAGTAGAGTATAGTTCTACAGTATAGTAGTACAGTATAGTAGTACAGTACAGTAGTACAGTATAGTAGCACAGTATAGTAGTACAGTGCAGTAGTATAGTATAGTAGTAAAGTATAGTAGTACGGTACAGTAGTACAGTACAGTAGTAGACTATAGTACAGAACAGTAATACAATACAGTAGTACAGTTCAAAAGTACTGAATAGAAGTACAGTATATTACTACAGTATAGTAGTACAGTATAGTAGTACAGTACAGTAGTACAGTACAGTAGTACAGTATAGTAGTACAGTACAGTAGTGCAGCATAGTAGTACATTATAGTACTACAGTACAATAGTACAGTGTAGTAGTACAGTACAGTAGTACAGTACAGTAGTGCAGTATAATAGTACTGTATAGTAGTACAGTACATTAGTACTCTATAGTACAGTATAGTAGTACAGTACATGATTACTCTATAGTACAGTATAGTAGTACAGTATAGTAGTACAGTAAAGTAGTACAGAATAGTGGTACAGTTCAGTAGTACAGTATAGTAGTACAGTAAACTAGTAAATTACAGTAGTACAGTACAGTTGTACAGTATAGTAGTACAGTCCAGTACTACAATATAGTAGTACAGTATAGTAGTACAGTATAGTAGTTCAGTATAGTAGTACAGTACAGTAGTACACTGTAGTACAGTTCAGAAGTACATTATAGTTGTACAGTACACTAGTACAGTACAGTAGTACAGTATTGTAGAACAGTACAGTAGTACAGTATAGTAGTACAGTACAGTAGTACATTATTGTAGAACAGTATAGTAATACAGTACACTCGAACAGTACTCTAGTACAGTAGTACAGTACAGTAGAACAGTATAGCCTAGGCATACCTAGGCATATTATTGGCCATCTTGTAATATCAACTTTAATGTAAACCTATAAGTACCCCCCACCTTGTATTACATGAAATAAAGAATTTGAATTTGAATTTGAATAGTAATACAGTACAGTAGTATAGTATAGTAATAGAGTACAGTAGTACAATACAGTAGTAAAGTATAGCAGTACAGTAAATTACTACGGTATACTTGTACATTATAGTAGTACACTACAGTAGTGCACAATAGTACAGTATAGTAGTACAGTACAGTAGTGCACAATAGTACAGTATAGTAGTACAGTACAGTAGTGCATTACAGTAGTACAGTACAGTAATACAGAGTAGTAGTACATTATAGTACTACTGTATAGTAGTACAGTATAGTAGAACAGTACAGTAGTACAGTATAGTAGTACGGAATAGTAGTACAGTGCTGTAGTACACTATAGTACAGTATTGTAGTACAGAACAGTAGTACAGTTCAGAAGTACGGAATAGTAGTACAATATATTACTACAGTATAGTAGTAAAGTAAAGTAGTAGAGTACAGTACTACAGTGTAGTAGTACAGTACACTAGTACAGTACAGTAGTACAGTACAGTAGTACAGTATAGTAGTGAAGTATAGTAGTACAGTACAGTTGTTCAGTATAGTAGTACAGTATAATAGTACAGTACAGTATAATAGTACAGTACAGTAGTACAGTATAGTACAGTATATTAGTACAGAATAGAAGTACAGTTCAGTAGTACAGTATAGAAGTACAGTACACTATTAAAGTACAGTAGTACAGTACAGTTGTACATTACAGAAGAACAGTATAGTAGTACAGTACAATACTACAGTATAGTAGAACAGTATAGTAGCACAGTATAGTAGGGCAGTATAGCAGTACAGTACGGAAGTACAGTACAGTAGTAAAATATAGTAGTACAGTATAGTATTACAGTTCAGTAGTACAGTAGAGTAGTACAGTATAGTAGTACAGTATAGTAGTACAGTACAGTAGTACAGTGTAGTAGTAAAGAACAGACATACAGTACAGTAGTACAGAATAGTTGTACAGTATAAAAGTACAGTAGTACAGTATTAAAATACAGTTGTACAGTATTGTAGTAAAGTAGTACAGTATAATAGTACAGTACAGTATAGCAATACAGTGTAGCAGTACAGTACAGTACTACAATAGTAGTACAGTACAGTAGTATAGTATAGTTGTTCAGAATAAAAGTAAGTACAGTAGTACATTATAGTAGAACAGTATAGAAGTACAGTATAGTAGTAGAGTACAGTAGTACAGTACAGTAATAAAGTATAGTCGTACAGTATAGTAGTACATAACAGTAGTTTACTGCAGTAGTACAGTAAAGAAGTACAGTGTAGTAGTACAGTAAAGTACTACAGTATAATAGTACAGTATAGTAGTACAGTATAGTATTACAGTAAAGTAGTACAGTAAAGTAGTACAATACAGTAGTACAGTATAGTAGTACAGTACAGTAGTAGAGTATAGTAGTACATTTTAGTAGTAAAGTACTACAGTATAATAGAACAGTATAATACAGTATAGTAGTACAGCACAGTAGCACAGTAGAGTAGTACAGTACAG
>WNWK01053222.1:0-11938 GCA_009830355.1 Cherax destructor
TTTTATAAAGTTTTTCTTCTTCTCTTTTTAGTAAAGGTGTACAGGAGAAGGGGTTACTAGCCCATTGCCTTTTAGTCGCCTCATACGACACGCATGGCTTACGGAGGAAAGATTCTTTTCCACTTCCCCATGGACAATAGAGAAAATAAAAAGAACAAGAGCTATCAAGAAAAAGAAGAAAAACCTAGATGTGTGTATGTATATATATGCATGTGCATGCCTGTGTAGTGTGACCTAATGTGTAAGTAGAAGTAGCTAGATATACCTGATATCCAGCGTGTTTATGAGACAGAAAAAAGACACCAGCAATCCTACCATCATGTAAAACAGTTTCAGGTTTCTTTTTCACAGTCACCTGGCAGGACGGTAGTACCTCCCTGGGTGGTTGCTGTCTACCAACCTACTACCTATTTTTAAAACTACACAACGTCTTAGCTTCTATGACGGTACTCGGGAGTTTGTTCCACTCATCCACAACTCTATTACCAAACCAGTGCTAAGATAAGATAAGATTTCTTCGGATTTTTAACCCCGGAGGGTTAGCCACCCAGGATAACCCAAGAAAGTCAGTGCGTCATCGAGGACTGTCTGTCATATTTCCATTGGGGTCCTCAATCTTGTCCCCCAGGATGCGACCCACACCAGTCACTAACAACCCAGGTACCTATTTGCTGCTAGGTGAACATGACAACATGTGTAAGGAAACACGTCGATATGTTTCCACCCCGCCGGGAATCGAACCCGGGCCCTCTGTGTGTGAAGAGAGAGCTTAAGCCACCAGGCTGAATCTGAACTTTTCCAACTTTAAACCACTGCTGCGAGTCCTGTCTTAGCTGGATATTTTCAGCACGTTGTTTACATCCCCTTTATTTATTCCTGTTTTCCATTTATACACCTCAATCATATCATCCCCAATTCTTCGCCTTCCTAGAGAGTGCAGATTCAGGGCCCTCAGTTTATCCTCATAGGGAAGATTTCTGATACATGGGATCAACTTTGTCATCCTCCTTTGTACGTTTTCCAGAGCATTTATATCCATTCTGTAATACGGTGACCAGAACTGTGCAGCATAATCTAAATGAGGCCTTACCAAAGATATATAGAGTTGAAGAATAACTTGAGCACTTTTATTATTTATACTTCTTGATATGAAGCCAAGGATTCTGTTAGCTTTGTTGCGAACACTTATGCACTTTTGTCTTAGTTTCAGATTACTGCTAACCAGAACTCCTAAATCCTTTTCGCAATCACAAGTATTAAGATCTACATTATTTAGTTTATATGTGGCATGGTTATTGTCCTGCCCAACATTTAGAACTTTGCATTTGTCTATATTAGACTGCATCTGCCACTTCTCCGACTACTGCATCAGTCTATTCAAATCATCCTGGAGTGCTCTAATGTTCTCATTAGAATGAATTGGACGGCCTATTTTGGTGCCATCAGCAAATTTGCTTATGTTGCTATTTATTCCCTCATCTATGTCGTTTATGTAAATTGTGAACAACATGGGGAACAAAACTGACCCCTGTGGAACACTGCTTGTGACGTGCCCCCATTCTGATTTCTTCCCATTTATGCAAACTCTCTGCTGCCTATTTGTCAACCATGCCTCTACCCAGGATTTTTTTTTTCCTATTCCGTGTGCCTTACGTTTCCTCAATAACCTCTCATGTGGAACTCTATGGAGGTAAGGCTTATTAGTCTATAGTTCGAAGCTAAGGACCTGTCACCTGCCTTGTAAATAGGTATTACATATGCCATTTTCCACTTGTCTGGCACTATGGCAGTTTGTAGTGATATATTGAAATGATTTGCCAAAGGTTTGCTAAGTTCCTCTTTACATTCCTTTAAAACTCTTGCAAACAGTTCATCAGGGCCTGGGGATTTGTTAGGTTTTAATTTCTCTATTTGTCTGGGGACCATGTCACTAGTTACCACAATCGAGGATAGTCTATTATCTTCCTGTTCTACATAATTTTTTATATCTGGAATTTCGCTAGTATCTTCCTGAATAAAAACTGAGAGAAAGTAAGTATTGAAAATTTCACACATATCCTTATCACTGTCAATGATCGGACATGAGTTACTCTTAAGTGGGCCTATCTTGTCCCTAATCTTACTTCTGTATACCTGAAAGAATCCTTTTGGGTTAGTCTTCGAATCCCTTGCGACCTTAGCCTCATAATCCCTTTTTGCTTTATTGCTTTTTTTTATTTCTCTCTTTAATTGAAAATATTTATTTCTTATCTGCCCATCCCCTCTTATGTTACGCCTAAATATGCCTCTCTTTTGACCAATGAGATGTTTTAATCTATTGTTCATCCATTTAGGATAATTTTTGTTAGATCTAAATTCCCTACTCGGAACAAAAGATGTCTGGTCAGCTAGAAGTAAGCTCTGGAAAACGTCATATTGGCAACCAAAACCACCTACCCGACCCATAGTCAGGTCATCCCAATTTAGCCCACGAAAGTAATTTCTCAGCCCAATGAAGTCGGCTAAGCGAAAGTCTGGAACAGAGACTTAATTGCAGTTACCTGGGTAATTCCATGATATATTGAAACTAAGTGATTTGTGATTGCTTTCCCCAAGCTCATCATTAACCTCAAGATTATTAATTAGTGATTCTTTGTTGGCAAGAACCAAATCAAGCAGGTTGCTACCTCTAGTTGGTTCTGTCACAAACTATTTTAAAAAAACAATCCTGAAGCTTATCAAGAAAGTCACTAGACTCAAGATTTCCTGTCACATTGTTCCAATCAATTTGTCTAAATTTAAAATCTCCCATTAACACAACATTTTCATATCTAGACGCCTTATGAATTTCGTCCCATAGCAGCTTACTGAACTCCCTATCAAGGCTTAGGGGCCTGTCCCTTGTAACTGTTTGGCCTATTCCTTGTAACTGTTGGACCTGTCCCTTGTAATTGTTGGGCCTGTCCCTTGTAACAGTTGGGCCTGTCCCTTGTAACCGTTGGACCTGTCCCTTGTAATTGTTGGGCCTGTTCCTTGTAACTGTTGGGCCTGTCCCTTGTAACTGTTGGGCCTGTCTGAACTCTTGGCCTGTCCCTTGTAATTGTTGGGCCTGTTCCTTGTAACTGTTGGGCCTGTCCCTTGTAACTGTTGGGCCTGTCCCTTGTAATTCTTGGGCCTGTCCCTTGTAACTCTTGGGCCTGTCACTTGTAACTGTTGGGCCTGTCCCTTGTAACTATTGGGCCTGTCCTTTGTAACTGTTGGGCCTGTCCCTTGTAACTGTTGGGCCTGTCTCTTGTAACTGTTGGGCCTGTCCCTTGCGCTGTTGGGCCTGTCCATTGTAACTCTTGGGCCTGTCCATTGTAACTCTTGGGCCTGTCCCTTGTAACTATTGGGCCTGTCCCTTGTAACTGTTGGGTCTGTCCCTTGTAACTGTTGGGCCTGTCCCTTGTAATTGTTGAGCCTGTCCCATGTACTGTTGGGCCTGTCCTTTGTAACTCTTGGCCTGTCCCTTGTAACTGTTGAGCTTGTCCCTTGTAACTTTTGGGCCTATTCCTTGTAACTGGTGGGCCTGCCCCTTATAACTGGTGGGCCTGCCCCTTGTAACTGGTGGGCCTGCCCCTTGTAACTGATGGGCCTGCCCCTTGTAACTAATGGGCCTGCCCCTTGTAGCTGATGGGCCTGCCCCTTGCAACTGATGGGCCTGCCCCTTATAACTTGTGGGCCTGCCCCTTGTTACTGATGGGCCTGCCCCTTATAACTGGTGGTCCTGCTCCTTGTAACTGATGGGCCTGCCCCTTGTAACTGATGGGCCTACCCCTTATAACTGGTGGGCCTGCCCCTTGTAACTGGTTAGCCAGACCCTTGTAACTGATGGGCCTGCCCCTTGTAACTGATGGGCCTGCCCCTTATAACTGGTGGGCCTGCCCCTTGTAACTGGTGGGCCTGCCCCTTGTAACTGATTGGCCTGCCCCTTGTAACTGGTGGGCCTGTCCCTTGTAACTGATGGGCCTGCCCCTTGTAACTGATGGGCCTGCCCCTTATAACTGGTGGGTCTGCCTCATGTAACTGGTGGCCCTGCCCTTTGTAAGTGTTGGTCCTGCCCCTTGTAACTGATAGGCCTTCCCCTTGTAATTGATAGGCCTTCCTCTTGTAACTGATAGGCCTTCCCCTTGTAACTGATAGGCCTGCCCCTTGCTTGCTATTTTAGCTCACACCACGACAGTGCTCCACACATTTCCCTGTATTGTTGAATTTGTTTCTCTCTCAGGTGTTTTGTCTTGCAAAACGTTTAACTTCTCACATGGAAAATAGTGACCATAATAAAGAGAGAAGTGCACAGCATCTCTTATTTTGCTAAAAACCTTTCTTCAGTGATTGTGTTTTCTTCAATAGTTTTCTTCGACGTGTGGTAGGAGAGTTCAACATAAAGTCTGGCTGGCCTCCGTAGTTGTGATTTCGGTGCCTTGATTTATGTTTCAGTACACATTATATTTTCTTTGAAGCTTCGGCGTTGAAAACTGTCTGCTAAATGTGACATCATTAATTTTCATAACAAAGCAGATATTAGCCAAAATTCTTGTTTGTCCAAAAGAGAGAGAGAAAAAAAAACATCATCCTGGGACGGATGAAGTTTTTTTTGAGTTCGTTTTGAAGCTGAACACTTCAAATAGTCGAGTGTTCAGTGAGTTTCCTTTAACGATATATATCGTGTTCATCACTTCCTTATTTCTATCTTTAATTTATGAGAGGTGGACCCGTAAGCCAGCGGAAGGTCTCAGTTAGATAACCATAATCTCCAGTGGCGGGTCAACATATGACAAAGACAGGTGTCAGGAGGCATTTATCCTGTTTCCTGACATGTCTTACCTAATTTAACTATTTACTTCACAGTCACACTGAAACTACCAGGAATGTTCATAGTAGCCAAGGTTTCAAGGAGAATAAAACAACGATTCTAAATAATAGTGTTACCTGCTGTCTCTATCATTTTTCTCACAACTCCGCTATTTATCTCAGTTTTTACTGTGATGGACTCATTACATCGTCTTCACATCTCTACTGCTCCTGCCTACTTTCTGTACTCGACTGAAGGAGCCAACTGTGTAGGCGAATAGTTTCGGAATAAATATGCCTAACTGTTGGCTATGTGACTTACCTACCAACACTGTAAGTCTTCCATAAGAGTCTCTTTCCACCCGTATTTTACAAAAGTAAAAATTACACAGAAATATCAGCGCGCTCATCAAATTCAATAATTTATTCCTTAGTACACTGTACAAGTGAAGCCAGCTGCAACACTAAGTCCTCTGCACCAGCTGGTCCTCTGCACCAGCTGGTCTCCTCTCAGACACTGTGGTATCACTGACACGGATATTTTTTAATGTTTGAGGATATTTATAATCGTAAATTGTACTCGTCATATAAAGAGTGACTGGGAGAATACGATTTTTAGCACCTGCTTAGAACATTTTCTCACTTTTTTTTTTTTGCAATGTGATATGCAACTAAATATGATGGCAGTTGTGATTTTACATTAAAACTGGTTTAATGCTGAAGACCTGAATTCTTTTTTTTTTTAGTTTCTGAAAGTTATTGGACCCATTCCAGGAATCCTGGAAAAGGGTACACAAGGTTGGCCATACAACACTTACACATGCCCGTAACTACAAGAATATTGCCCTGGTTGCCATACCCCAGCGTATATAATTTGAAGCCGATCGAATGAGGCATTCTCGAGGAAGAAACAATTGCCAGCCACTTACAGGTACCCCTTCGGATATATCCTCTTCAAACCCTCCACTAAGAAGCAACGACCTTGACGCCAAACTGTGGAGGCGTTCTCTTGTTATTTCAGAGATCAATCTTCTAAAATAAAGTAGCACATGAAGTCTGAAGCCGTTCGGAATCTGAAGGGTTAAAACCTCTCAGATGAATCACTCCGAAATTATCGCATGAAAACTAGCTTAAGTATCCCAAAAATTGGGCTCGTATGCCCAAAACGTGGGCTCTGATGCCCAAAAATTGTTCTCGTTTACCCAAAAATTGAGCTTGTATGCCCAAAAGTTGGGCCCTCATACCCAAAAGTTTGTCTGGGCTGCTTAAAAGTTGGGTCCGAATACCCCAAAAGCTGGTCATGAAGAAAGTTTGCTTTAGGTACAAAATATCTATTTTTCTTTTCTGCAGATGTTATGGGTACATAGTTATAGATTATGTAGGGTTGCGCCAGAGTGACCCAGCAGAGTCCCACACTGATTTATATTCGATCAGAGGAGACATTTCCTATTTTCTTTTACAGTAACAAATTTGTTCAATAAGTTTAGTACATTAAAAAATTTTGGCCTAGGAATTCGAGGCGGCACTTCCTTTGAGGGAAAACCACATCAGCACTCAAAGTTTGAAGCTGATCTGAAGATGCATTTTCTTGGTTGCGTAGAAGAAAATTGACTTCTACACGGCCTGAACCCATGCAAGGTTTCATCCATTTCATAACATACATCAACCATTATTAAACATTAAAGACATTCAATTTTTTTTTTTTTTTTTGGGGGGCGGATTAAGGGGAAATTGCTAAACCCGTGCGGGTCTTATAGTGGCTGTGAAGGGGATGAGAGGAGGTTTTCAGATTCGATCCATGAAGGGGAAAAATAAGCCCAGTTCCTTGGATCAAAAGCCTCTCTCCAGCGTCAAGGCACCTCTTTTGACGAAGCATACTTCAGTTATTAATTTAATGCCAATTAATAGTATTCCATTTAGAGATTAAAAGTGGTAAAAATGTCAGCTAAACTTCAACTAACAATAACAACATTCATCTAAGCAAGATACGTGACTGCTGATTTTTTTGGCAGCCGATCAGAAGAGGCTTTCTAACGTTATCTCATGGTGAGCAACTTTGGGAATTCCCTATATTCAGTTGATCAGAGGGCACCTGCGCTTATCAACTGCCCCTGGTACTGGTTCACCTGTCTTAAAAATTTGAAGTCACTCTGATAAGGTATCCTTACTTATCAGAGTGACGTCTTAGAGTAAGAGAAAGATAAGAAGACTGACCCTTAGAACGTGCCGGCTCTGCCATGATGTCGTGTAGTATTTAAGGTTCTCTAAACTCGTCAAACACAAAAACTCTTTAAAAACGCGAATTTCCATTACCTCTTTGGTTTTTGAAGTTGTATTTTATTTAAAAGTCTCAACAATTATAAAAGAAAATTGTTTGATACTTAAGAAAGTTTAATTTCGTCATAATTTTGTTTAAATGGCTGCTTGACAGGTATACACCTGCACGGCATTTAAAAAAAATGTTTCCATTAAGATGCATCACCCATTAATAACATAGAAACCTTTTATTTTTTTAAATATTGCAATATGTAATTTATATGGCTCAAAGTGTACGCCAAGTTTTCTTTTTAACAATGCCTATCAACTCTGAAAGTTTGAAACCTATGAGAAAAAGTATTCTCCAGTAATAGTTCGGATGGTGTCCCGTGGCTCAGTTGGTAACGCACTCGTCTCACACACACTGAGTGTCCGTGGTTCTATCCCCGACACGGGTGAAACGTTGCGCATGTTTTCTTACACCTGCTGTCAATGTTCACCTAGCAGTAAGTACGTGCCTGGGTGTTAGTAGACTGACGTGGGTCGCATCCAGGGGAACAAAATTAAAGGACCCTCCCATAGGAAATAAGACAGACAGTCCTCGATGAGGCATTGACTTTCTTGAGTTATCCTGGGTGGTTAACCCTCGGAAGGCCTCGGTCAGATGACCAAAACGTCCAGCTGCGGGTCATCATATGACTAAGACCCGCGCCAGGAAACTTGTCCTGTTTCCCGACTAACCTCACCTAACTAACCTAACCCTCACTACCTCGGGTAATAAATCCAAACAAATCTTATCACTAGAATTTCAAATCTGAACACTTGTTAGGTTTAATGTCATCCGTATGAACCACATCAGCGCTAACATTCTGAAGCCGATTTATGAGGCTTAACAAAATATTATTTTGTTTATAAAATTAGCAAATTAGGACTAGTGGAGTCCAACAACAACACGAGTTTAACGACTCAATGGACATAGGTTCGAACCCCACCCGTATCGTGGTTTGTTTGTAAACGTGTTATTACGATTTCGTGAGTCACCAGTCTGGCTTTCTGGAAAAGACACCAGGGCTGAAAATTTGAAGCCGATCACAAGAGGCATTTGTCAGTTATCGCTCAGATTCAGACGATTCCAAGTCTTAAGAGTTAATACACTGGCAAAGTTGCCTGCACTCAACCTGAGTGATTAAAAAGGAATGCAAATTTCACACAAATGTGCACAGAAAAATGGCAGAGGTGCACCTATACATCTGAATTTCACTCTCCATCGTTGTTAAATTAGGAGGCAGCCTCTTCTGAACGCTGGAAGCCAAGCCACAGAAGCTTTGGGAAGTTATTCCAGCAATTCCAGGAAGCTCGGATAGGGTTCTACAACTTTAATCATAGGACATCTGCACATACCAATAGTTCCAAGAATTTTGACCTAATTACCGTACAACACTTTAGAAAATTTGAAGCCAATAGGATGACACGTCATGTTATGAGCAAAATAAGAATAAAATGTTAGAGTGAAAAAAAAATAAGGCAACCACTTAAAGGTCTCACTTCTGGGATTAGTAATAATAATAATAATAATATTAATAATAATAATAATAATAATAATAATAATAATAATAATAATAAAATAATAATAATAAAATAATAATAATAATAAAATAATAATAATAATAAAATAATAATAATAAAATAATAATAATAATAATAATAATAATAATAATAATGATAATAATAAAATAATAATAATAATAATAATAATAATAATAATGAAAAAATAATAATAATAATAATAATAATAATAATATAATAATAATAATAATAATAATAATAATAATAATAATAATAATAATAATAATAATAATAATAATAATAATAATAATAAATAATAATAATAATAATAATAATAATAATATAATAATAATAATAATAATAATAATAATAATAATAATAAATAATAATAGTAATAATAATAATAATAATAATAATAATAATAATAATAATAATAATCAGAACACCATTCATGCACTCAGCTTTACTTTTCTCCTTCGACGTAAAGGAATGAATTGAGAAGGGAGCTTAAGTGGGCAACAGTGCCTCCATCAATCATATCAATCATAAAAAAACTGGTCTTATTTTTTGACAAGTGGGCTTGTGTGTGTGTGTGGCCGGGGATGGGGAGATGGTCGAAGCTCCTGGGCTCTTGCATGCTTCCAGGAGACCTTATGGCAGTGGCACCCTTCAGCCACTCTGCCTCGCTGCAGTGTGTGATCTCGACTCTGAAGTGACATCCATGTTTGTGTGTGTCTGACGCCGTTGTGCCTTACTGTAGCCTAGCTGTCTGGCCACGGTGCCTGGCCAATGCCGGGCCACGGTGCCTGGCCACGGTGCCAGGCCACGGTTTGAGAGGGACGTGCCTTGTATGGACCAGTAGGCCTGCTGCAGTGTTCCTTCTTATGTTCTTAAGTTAAGGAAGGAAAATAATGCGAGTTAAAGATTGCTCTCGATAACTGAGGTGAGGAGAGAAGACGAGGATAATAACATATCAAAAATACATAAAATTAAAGGAGGTTACTGAACAGCAACAACAGGAAGAACAATAAATAACAGTTCCAACAGTGGAAAAACGGCGCAGAAAGAGTATTAGAAAGTTTTCTTTACAGAGTGCTAGAAAAATACTCTAGACGAAACACTACGAGCACAGCTTTGTCCGTGACGCCATAAATATGTATTTACAAATAGGTAGTCATAAATATTTACAGATAGGGTAACTGCAAATAGGTAATAAGAAATGTGTACTCACAAAGACGCAATCACATATACGTACTCACAGGTAAGTTATTTACAAACGAGTTATTTACACACTACGCACATGACCTATTACGTCTTCTCTGCGTCGTAAATTTCAACACTTGCCTCCCACGTCACCAAGGTAAACATAGGTTTTTTTTTTTTTGTTTTTTTTTGCATTCTACGCCAAAGGCATACCTGGGAATCCTTGCGTCTGCTGCTTCCCTAGCAGCACTCCGTGACTCCTGCTTCACAAGTATTAGGTTCGAGCGCCAAAACCTGACTGGTCACAGATCGGGCCCGCGATTACCCTACGTAGGTTCGAGTCTTCATCGCTAACCCACTTGCGTTTAGCGATTCGGTAAAACGAAAGCATTTTCACGTTATATTTTTTTTCACAGATGAGTCAACAGAGTTATTCTTGCATGTCTTACGTCACGTATATATAAAAAAATACACACCTCTCAGTTATTTATAATCTTAGAGATATATTTCTCTCAGTGTATATACACGGAGTGATGATGTGGCTTACGGTGTACATACTGAGCTTATTTTAAACCCCAGATTTGTAAATAAAAGTATTCTTACTTGGTGATGGGGTCGACAAGCTGTAAATAACCCTGATGGGGTCGACAAGCTGTAAATAACCCTGATGGGGTCGACAAGCTGTAAATAACCCTGATGGGGTCGACAAGCTGTAAATAACCCTGATGGGGTCGACAAGCTGTAAATAACCCTGATGGGGTCGACAAGCTGTAAATAACCCTGATGGGGTCGACAAGCTGTAAATAACCCTGATGAGGTCAACAAGCTGTAAATAACAATGATGGGGTCGACAAGCTGTAAATAACCCCGTTCCCTCGTAGAGTCGACAAACTGTAATTAACCTTTGGGGAGTAGGCAAGCTTTAAACAAGCCTCGTGGAGTCGATAGGTTTTAAACCTATACTAACCAACCCTCTCAGGGTCTCGGAGTAATTCCGAAATTTATTTCCGTACGTGTTACAAACAGGTTACATACAGCAATACCGGGAAGTGTTTAATATTCGTATGTAACATTAGGTATTTGTTGTGAATTGATAAATCTCCTGGTGGGCGAAATATTGCACGCACATCTTACACATAACTCTCGAAGTGTTTTACGAGAAAAAAGTCGCTGTATCGACTGCCTCAGAGCCAGCCTTAATTTCAGACCATAGCTCTTATAAGAACATAAGAAAGGAGGAACACTGCAGTAGGCCTGTTTGTCCATACTAGGCAGGTCTTTCACAAATCCAAACCACTAACAAAATAAACGCTACCCAAGCAATGAGCTGTTGCATGCAAAGAGTATGTAACCTTTATTCGGAGCATGTTAAACACACCCACATAGGGTTCCCTCCAACCAGCGAACCATCGTTAAGGGTTTGGCGATGGGGCCCCATCATCAAATCAAAGACTCGGTTCAGCCAATTATAATGCGAGTTTAACAATGACAAAGGTGACGTGGATACCACTCGCATTTTGTCATTGGAATTCCTGCATTGAGCTGGTTGTGGAAGGTTGTTTGTCTTTTGGCTGCTGTTTTGCCTTGACAACTGTGGCGTGCACTAAATACTACACTTTCTGTATATAGTGTACATATGTGTAAAGCCCTTTTCTATTTACTTGGTGAAGGAAAAGACAGAAGTCTTATACAATCATTAATTGGTGAAGGAAAATACAAATTCAGAGCATTTTCTACTGTGTTTCTTTGTTCCAAGCTCCCTTTTACACTCAGGATAACAGGTAATTGAACCTGAAGTTGTAATATGGGTAGACTGTCCCGGAGCTGAATTTGGAGACTTAGAGCAGGAGTTGAGCCTAGAGTTGAAGTTCGAGCAGGAGCTAGTCTTGTATCTAGATTGCTTGCTATCTGGCATTGCTTACACGAATTTTGTGTCATCTTTTCATTCGCTTCGCTATGGTCAGCCTGCTATTGTGAGTATCTGCAATTTGATTTGTTATTGCGTGTCAGCCTTGCTATTGCGTGTGTGCATATTGGCTTTGCTATTGCGTGTCAGCTCTGCTATCGTATGAGTATACTGCAAGTCGTACCGTGCATAGCA